>WYDI02037384.1:0-22500 GCA_009867235.2 Psittacus erithacus | reverse complement strand
GGTTTAGTGGGAGGTGTCCCTGCCCATGGCAGGGGGGTTGGAACTAGATGATCTTAAGGTCCTTTCCAACCCTAACCATTCTGTGATTCTATCCTTCTTACATTTTTAGTGTTACTAGGAACTAATATACCTTTGTTTGTTCTGACAGAAGTATACCACTGTGCTTAGACTGCAGGTTACCTTGCAACTGAAGGTCTGCTTCGGTACATGACCAATCTTATTCTTTGTAACACTCAGGAGGTGAATAGGTACTTCTATAGATACTTAATATACAACAAAAGTTAAAAGTCTGTCTTGCCTTGAGAATTCTAACAGATTTAGAGTGCTTGTATGTTGGGAAAGGTCCTTGTACGTTCACATACCAGTCATTCTTTCTGGTGGAAAACTGAACTTTGGTGGGCTGTGCATCTGAACTGAACATTGTTGGACTGTGCATCTAAACAGGCTTCATTTTGTGGGTGGAGATTACACTGACAGTTTGTGTATGGTCCTGGATCTGCTGCAACGTTTCAGATCACTGAAGAATTATCATATCATCATACAAATGATCAATACTCATTTGAATCCAGAAGGGAACTACATGTAGACGGAAACTGCATATGTGCAATTTCAGAATTCTAAATGACAGCTGCTGCTAACAGGCTCATAGGAAAATCCTGCTACATATACTGAGGTGAGAAAAATACCTTTATAGATTAAAACGTTCAGATCAAATTTTTCTGGAGAGCTCAGCAGGATTAATCAAGATGGAAAAAAACCCCAAAGTTGCGTTAATTATGCATTTACAAAAGTCTGGGAAATGTGGGAAATCTTGGCATTATGAGAAAAGAGTATGATGTTCTATTAAATATTTAATTTCCTTGACACCCCTCCTAATAAACAAAAAGCTAAATTATGCCTGAACTTTTCAAAATGCATATGGACTCAGACTAAGTATGAACATTTTCAATCTTAAAGCAATAAAATTGTGAAAATGACAAACAATCAGGAACAAAAGTTACACTACATGCCTATTGTATCTACAGTGGCCACTACTACTCCTGTTATAATACACAAGAGAATCTGAAAGCATTTAGATTTGCTTTTTCAGCTGACAGTCTGCCGCAGGTGCTGCACTATTATAAATAACTATTCAGCTGCTATGCATTATTGTCTAAATCACCATTTTGAACCTGAAGTATAAGCTGTACAACCCATAGATCAAGTCTAAGAAATTGGCTCTTGCTTACAATGTAGTTATTTTAAAGGAAGAAAATACCAGTAAATCAAACTTGCAAAGAATTTTAATTATGCTACTTGTTCCTAGGAGTAGTATTACAGTTTTACATTCCAACACAGTGTGCATGGGAAATGAAATACACAACACCTGTTAACAATAGATACGCTGATGAATGCTTGGCCAAAATTGGTTTCTGATTTTTCTTTTTTTAATTATATAGGGTGGGGAGAAAGAAGATAGAGTCCATTTTTCCATAACTGCATAAATATTATCAACTTAGTGTAATGATTTACATGTTACTACCATCAGAGGAAATCATACAGGGAATTTCTTCAAATGGATATAAAACCAGTTATGATTACCATTATTATATGAGTGATAATGGGATTCATGAATAGCAGCAAAAGTTGTAGGTAAGACTGGAAAAATGGTTTCCATTCTAATCCCATACTTGCAGCCTCTGATTTTTAGTTCTTATTTGACATCAAAAATTTACATGGCCGAGTTCAACTTTAAAAATGCTTTATTTGGATTGCAGTCAATTTCTCTGTATTTTCAAAAAATAACTTTTTACTGTGGCTATGAGAGAAAATATTTCTCTTATATATACATAAAACATCCAGTTATAGTTTATACTTTAAAATGAGGCAGAGGCGGTTAAAATTTAAATAGTCATTTATCAAGCGTAATGTCTTTGTTGGCTTGTGTAACGTGGAAAATGTAGTTAGAAAAAAGTATTGCATGATCCATGTGATAGTGTAAAAGCAAGGGGTGGAAGGAAAATCAGATTGTGCTTGATAGACCCAGGAAATAAAACTTTAACTCAATTTTGTGTAAGAAAGCCTATAATCATCTTTTTAAGCTAAATCTGGTTTTGGAGCTTCATCTTCTTTTCATCAAAGACACTTTCAAATTTTACATCAGAGGAAGTAAAGAGGAAGAAATCACACTTGAAAGAGCATACCTGATCCTTCCATTTTTGTGACTTTCCATTTTTACTGCATTCAAGTTCTAATTGCTAATTTTATAAATAAGTAATGGCTCAGTCCTACCATCCCTGTGCAAGAGTGAGCTCTGGATTTTGCTGTAAATTGATGAGCTGCTGTCCTGCTCTGGTGGCTGCAATCTGAGCTGAGAGCTCTGACTAGGGATGACAACAGGTGGGTGCATTGCTGGTTGTGAGAAAACTGAAAGGTTTAGAGCAACTGGAAATACTAGTCGTGCAGCTTAACAAAGTCACATCCCTCTTGAAAACAAATGCTTTCTACACAGGATTCCCAGGGAACAAAGGAAGTTGTGGCCTTTACAAAGTACACAAATACTTGTATATAAAGTCTGACTTGCAGCTCATGTAAAGAACATGAAAAACTTCTTAGTCTAATTTGTTAACTCTAAATAATGTCCTTTCAAATGCCATCCCTAGAAGCAGTTTCTATTGGAGCCATTTTTTCTCCTTTTGCCACAGGTTGTTTTTAAAGAATTATGGGAAATTACAACAGCAGAACCAAATTTCAATTTTTCACAGACGAAACTACAAAATGCATGGAGTAATGTAATCCAGTCAGACAAGTGATTAAATTGTATCTTGGTTGCAACAATGCACTACTGCAGAATATCAATAAGAATATGTTCCCTTCTTTAGAGCAAAAATAATATTTGCTGTTAATGTAAATAGTTCTCAGTGTCCCTGGCAGTATATGCACAGATGCCAAAAAGCATTAAAATTTGAGCAGAATCTCATCCATTTCATTTGCAAGGAAGAGGAAGACTGTGTTCACAGATGTTAAAACCAGGAAGATTCACTTACATTGCTTTGCCATAATGAAACTCCATTAACTTCTATCATCTTCCTTCAAGTAAATGAGATATGAATAAGCTCATGTTCAAGGAACACTGTCAAACAGTGCACAGAGATTTCATTCTGCTTCTGAATTTCCTAGGACAAGCATCTGCTCCCTGTGGACCAAAATACACTATTATTCTTTATAACTCCACAGTCAACAGAGTATGTCTGGTGCTCAAGCTGAGAGAAAGTGCCCCATCCTTGTATTCCTTTGAAGTTTGAGTTCCAGGATTCTGAAGAACTGAGGAATGAGTTAGGCTGAGTTAGGATAATTAGAGTTTCACTCTCCAAGAGGCTAATTTTAGATTCTGCCTCAACTAAATCAATAAATTATTTCAATAAATACCTTCTGGTAGCATTTGACCCCAGTTCTAGAAGAACTCCATAAATGTTCCTTATGACATCACAGGCAAAGCTGGTGTGCAGTTAAAGTGATATTCTTAGCACAAATATATGTGCTGGCCTCGGGTCCTCTGCTCAATGAGTTTTATTTTTACTAGGGGTAATTACTTAAGCTCTCTAGAGCTCTGCAAATTCATTTTTTACATGCAACTACATAATCTTTTTGGAGTGCATATGGACATTAACTTCTCTTTGCAGCTCTCTATAAACATCTGCTTGCATAGCAGATATTTCAAATTCAGAATCCAGGAAGGAAAGTGCTCCCAGGACTGATTACTGAGTTATATACCCTTTTATTTTAATGTACTCTGCCAAGATGAGTCCATAACCTCAAATGAGTCAGGGAAGAAAAGGGGAAGGGCAATAACAAACAGCTTCATTGTAATTTCAACCATATTGCCTAGCAATCACAGAATAACCTTTATGCTTAGATATTTAAGGAGACTATATAGACACATTCTTCCTGAGCATGCTCATCCACTCACTGGGATTTGTACTCTGTGATTCCAAGTACACAAGGAGAAGATGCATGTGCTGTCTCCCTCAATTATATTACTTTGCTCTGATGGCAGGGACACTTAGGATATTTTGCTAGGCTGCACAGCGACAAACTTCACTCTCTTGAATAGACCTCACTCTGTAAAGTGGAGATAGGCTTGCCATACTGACTCTCCAGGTATTGCTGTGATTCTGCTCCAGGACATCATTTAAACATTATGTTATGTCCCAGTAATTTCAGCTTGCCTGAATTATTATTTTTTACTGAAGTAAAAGAATATTGAGACACCTTGGAAGCTGTTTGTGTAGTCCAACAGCAAACTTCACAAATACATGAAGAAAAAAATACAGCCAATGTAAACTGGAAATAGTGACAAGGTTAAAGTTACACATGGATCCAGGCATAAAAGTCACAGTGCTTTTATTTTTAGTTTAGTTTAGGGTTTTGTTTTGTTTTTTTGTTTTTCTTAAAGATGGTTTTGTAAGCTCCAGTAAACAAGCCAACTTGTGTCTTGGGTAATTATAGTCTCCCTATTGAACATCCTCCCCATCCCTGTAATTTCAGCTGGATGTATTTTTTCACTTACTGCCCTAAATTGTTACATGTTACTCTAAAAGCTGGTTAACATCATAGAGAGAAGGTGGCTAAAAATCAATACAGCTTCACAACAGAGATAATGACAGAAGTAACACATGAAGTCTCTGGAATAAATGATGTTCCCATTTGAGGGCAAAAGGGCAAGGACAATAGAATCAGTGAATTATTTTTTTTATTTTAATTTTTTTTTTAAGGCTTTGCTATGTTATTAAGATGCAACAATAGTTTCAGGCTTTTACTTTACACAGTTGTGCCTGTCTATCTTCCTTAGTCTGCCAACAGAATGAAACAATACTTCAAATTGAAAAGTCAAGTTTTGACTATCAACATGAAATTTAAAGACCGTTTGCCCAAAAGACAGTATCTTGTCTTTTGTATGGATTTCAATATTCTAGTTCAAGCAAACTTGTCAAGATTAATGGTAGTTCATATCTTTAGGCCAGCCATAGAGATGGGAATCTGAGCTCAAAAGGTAGTCTGAAAAAAGAATATGTACATATTTATTATATAAATATAATAAATATATATGTTCAATTTATATTTTATATATAAATACTTTTAAAATTATATTTAACAACTTTCGTATCTGTTTGCTGTTATAATATATTTTGTTTATTTTTTGTTATTTTTTCTGGTAATTTTCCTTACTATATTAATTGGCATTTTCCATACTAAACAGCATGTCCCCCTGAAGAATATAGCTCTCATTCAGTGAAATTATGCTGTCCTATGCACTCACAATAAACCCAAAGACCTACATTGAGCTTATGTTAAATTATTTGTTTGCTTATTGTCACCAGTGTACTCATGACTGTATAGGATAGAAAGTAAATTTCTGTCCCCAGGGGCTTAGAGTTACTCAGTGGTTAGAACTGTTCTTTTTGCCTCTTGTCTCGAATTTGGTAGTCCTTAGCAGATTATTGTGGTCTGAATGCTGACTGTGAGGAGTTGTTTGGACCTACAGAGATTTTGGTTTTGTTATAGCAATTGGTGGTGTTGGATGTAGGCATTCTGAAATGGCTGTGCTCTTAATTACTTGCTTTATCTTATGTATCAGGTCTCATAATATAGATTCTTGAACTAAAAGATACTTAGAGCAGAGAAAATTCTACACTTTCTTCACTCATAATGATAGCATACTGAATGTTATATGCACATTTACATTACTTCTACAGTGTAATGCATAGTAAGGGACTGTCTTGAACTGCCGGGTTAAATAAATTTGTATTTCTTCTTGAAGTTTGTGTTGGCAAGAAAAAATACAGTCCCCTGGAGATGAGCTACATGTCCTTTTAAGTCTTTTCTATCTACCTGATTTTTAGGATTTCTGTGAACCTCAATTCAATTTCTTGGTACTAGATACAGCAGTCTTTTGGCTAAGATCAAGAATAGAATAAATCTAATATTTGCTTTTATCCTCCATTGAGCCACTTCTCTTTATGGGGAGAGGATAATGGAATCATTGATAGAGTACATGCTTTACTTTCATTTCTCTGTATGCATATTATTTTGAATAATTGAAAACTTATGATTTGCAAAATTTAACTTGTACTTTCTTATAGCTGGGCCAAGTACTAATGTTGCAAGTCACTCAAAATCACTATCAAATCACATAGAAATTTTGCCTGCCTATTAGTGAACTCAAAGAAGTAGCATCTCTGTAAATAATTCAGGACTTTCCACCCTGCTGCTGATACACTGAAGCAGTTATCCTCTTGTACTTGTATCTTATTTTAATCGGATATTGCCTGAGAAATTGCAGGATTATCTTTTTGCTTTAAAAGCAAGTTTCTCTGACAACCTGGAATTTATGTGTTTCTTTTTCTAGTGCGTAATCATGCCCTGAATTTTTTTCTGAAGACATATGATATGTAAACCAGCAGAACATCACCTAGAGGGAATACTGTTCCCTGGATAGGGTGTCTGCAATGAATGTTAAAAAGGAGCCAAGAGAGGATGATTAATTACTATGTTAATGCACCTACATATAATAATGCATGTCTCCTTATTAAAAGCCATGTAGCACTAATGTACTGTTACTTTCACAAATTGCCCATTTGTTACTAAGAGGGTCAAACCCAAATACAAGATCTCCATATACGCCCATGTTTTCTTCATCCTTGTCCCACAGGTCAAGAATATAAGCAACTTGTTGTCTGGAGGACTGGCTGCCAGGGGAGCTGTATGTCCAGCTGATGTTGTTTTAACATACAAGGCTCCACTAGGAATATCCATCTGCTTTTCATCCAGAATTTGCCTACGTATAATTACTGTTCTTGGTGATGCTTAACTAAAGGTGAATGGAAACACGTTTCCAACTGAATATTTTCATAGGATCCACATGAGTAGGAGGATGTGTGAATAGCCTTGGAGTTTAGAAAAACTGCTTTTAAAAAGGTGTCTTCTGAAAATTCTTTTATTTTCTTGAATTCATTAACTTCATCTACTGATGAAATGCAAAGACTTCTGCAAACAAGTAACTAGATCAGACTAAGTGGCCTTCGTTTCTAAAACTTTGGAGGACTCAGTGGAATATTTTGGAGCCCTCATGCAGCTGCTGGTTTTGTACCAGTTGCAGGTGGCTGGCAACTTCAAAGCCCAGTAATGCTTCACGTGCAGCTCTGACCTTTTTTTCTCTTCTGACATGGACTTGTGTTATGCAGGTGAGCCTGCTCCCTCCTCAGAAGATGTGATATTGTAAGTAAGAGGAAAGTATTTCCAGGAAGACACTAGTGAAGTTCATTGTGTAGGTAGCAGCCTGGAATTGCTTATATTCTTGATGCTTCACTGCATCATTAGCAAAATGAAAATCTGGGGACCCAATGAAAATTGAGAGCAACAAGCTCTGTGCCCAGAAAACTGAACTCTGGTAGCTTCTCAGGTAAGAAGAGCAGCACTTACTGTGTAACACTGTGTAAATCCAGATTTTCAAATATGGTCTGTTTAAATTACACACACTGGAACAGACACTTTCAGGGAAACTTTGCAGCTAACACAGCTACCCAGTGGAGAAGAAGGAGCTCTGCTGCTGTTCTTCTCTGGAGTGTCTGCAACCATTAGCAATCATAGAAAATATTCTGTGGTTACATGTAGTAGGAAAGGACTAGATCAGAGCATTAAGATCACTACTTTTGTGTTGCACTTGCAAGTCCTGCATTTAAAGGAAATTAAAAAGCCACCTTAAATACTCACTTGTGCATACAAATGTAGGTTTTAAACATGAAGGAGCCACATGAAATTAGAAGGAATGGTTTAGTGCCACTGTTGAATCTGTGTTGGTGGTGTCTCTTTTTATATCTAACCTTTGTGACACTGATAAATTTAAATTGAAAAGTAGGAAGTTTAGGAGCTCACTACTGGAAATGTGGAGTGAGCTTCAGCCAGTGCTCAGCTTCAATCAACCTGCTCAATGCAGGTTTTGTGTAAGAAAGAATATATTCCTTTAATATTCTAATTTAATATTCTAATAAAGCTCCTTCTAAGGGCTTTGAGCCTCCATGAGTTTTACATTAAAAATGTTCATGGAAGTCAGTGGACATTTTCAGTACCAGAGGAATGCAGGGTTAGGTCCAAAATCTACCTATTACTGACTAGATAACATCAGAGTTAAGGTATACAATGTTATATTGCACCCAAATATCACATTTAATTCCCCAGTTTTAAACTTCACTGTGTGCGGTGCTTGCAGCTCTGAATAATGCTCTTATTTGGTTAGATTTACATACAGAGCAAAATAGGAAGTAACTGCAGCTGTACTGCTGTCAGCGACAGAGCACAGCACTAACTGTAGGAATTCACAGTGTGGGCTCTATTTCTTTAAAGTACTATGAATAATTCTGCAAAACAGTGCGGGATCCAGCTTTCTGAACCGCATTCTAACAGATTTCTGACTCCTTTTGGAAGCACAACTAGTGTACATGTGTCAGTGAGGGCCAGAGTGTCTGAGCAGGAAGAAGAGTTATATACATGTTGAATCTTGCACTATATATCAGAATCTTCTTGGGTAATGGGCAGGTTCTTGTCTCTTGTGATCCAGCTAAGATACAGGCACTGTATTTAGTGGTTTGCACATTTTAAGAAACTGATGATGTCAACCTTCAGAAAGCAGGCAAACTGCTCAGAAATAGTAGTACTTTGAAACAGCCACAGAAATCCCAGGAGGTCCTTGCTTTATGCGGGGTACTGCAAAGAAATAGTTTTGTCATACCAGCTCCCTCAGCCCATCAATAAACTTTGCAAAATAAGTTAGTTTTTTCTTTGTTCTCATTACTGTTCACCACCAAATGCTTGCATTTTGAGCTTTCACGTACTATTACTCTGAATTGCTGCTGCTGCAAGTCTGCATGCAACACAAAGCTGACAATGTTTCAGCATATGTTAGTCTACTAGTATTCCAAGTTAAAAAAGAGAAAACAGGACAAAGAGAAAAAACAATAAATACAGATGCATGTCATAATGAAAATGCAGTTCAGTCTCTAAGTCTTCTTCCACTTACTATAGTACGTAAATTGTTCCTAAATTGTACATGAAATATGAACACAGAAGTCCAGACCCTTAGCTGGAGTAACTCTGCTTCCCTCCATCGGTCCCAACAGACATGCTGATTTATGCCTGCTGACGTCTGAGCTATAGTAATTGCTGTTGACATTCTTGGACTGTATTTAAGTTTAGGTTTTTTGTTTGAGTATTGTTTCCAAACAGCTGAAAATTTTGGGATTTGTCAGAGTAACTGCAGGGAGAACTGCATGGTACTATCCTTGTAATTGCTATTCAAACAATGCTTACAGTAATTGCTGGCACTATTTGGATTAGGGAAAGCTAATCTAAATTAAAATAGGCATGGAAACATTGCTGCACAGTGTGCGATGTTCCTAAGACATCTCCTCTCCTCACACACACTGCGGCAGTGGTCACTGAATCTGAAGGCAGACATGGGCACAGGCCCTGAGATGGCCCAGCCTTCATGGCCCAGCAGCGCCTCAGACATCCTCTGCCACCTTCTTGCCCAGACTGGTCTTCTCACAGACTGCATGGCACTGTTTTTCAGTCCGCCACATCCTCAAGCTCCTGCACCCTCCTTCCAAACACCACCTGTGATGTCTGCTTTGTCAGCTCTGCTCTTCACTGATGCTAGTGACTGGCGGGACACGCTGCAAAAACCTGAGAGGATCAGGCAGAACCATTAGGCTGATGGCGCCCTCCTCAAGCTTTTGCCTTGCCACTGGTACCGGTAAGATACACTCAGGGTAGGGACTGTGAAGGCGGCTCACCGGGGGCCTGTGTGCCCCAAGACCCGTGAGCAATGCAGGGCTACTTTCCAGTCACTTGACACACAGGTCCGCCGAACCCCTGCTCCCAAATGACTGCTATGCCAGTGCTGCACTCGGGCAGCTTGCAGACGGGAAAGGCCGCCCGCAACTCCCCCCGCGGCCGCGACGGAACCCCGCCGCACGCACACCCGGGCGCAAAGACGGCGCCGGGCCCGGGTGAGCGCCCCCGGGGGAGGAGCCGAGCGCCGCGCCCGCCGTCAGGGCCCCGCCCCCGTTCCCTGGGCGATGGGGACGCCGACCCGCGGGCAGCATGGAGAAGCTGCAGTAGGCGCCCCTTGGGTTGCCGCGCGTCTCACGGGCGTTACGTCGGCGTTGGTTCATTCCGAGGGACCAGGGGCTGTGTGAGGGGCCGCGGCGCTGACGCCGCCGAGGCGGCGTGCTGCGGGACAGGGCTGGGGCAGGGCTGGGGCAGCGGTGCCTGCGCCCTCTCCCCGGCGATGCCCCGACTCCTGACGTCTTTGCACCCTCTTATTTTTATAGTGCTTTTTAAATCTCTTCACTGAGCTTCGGAGAAGGTAAAAAGGGTGGGATGTTTAAAAATGCAGCATGGATATACATACCTGCGTAACCTTAATCCCCAAGAGAGGTTAAGGAGAGGCACCCGCCAGCCACAGCGGGGCAATTCCTTCCCAGAAACGCCCGGAGGCTTCGGCTGGCACGGGCCCTGCCGGGTCCATCCCATGCCTCACCTCTCAAATGCTACTGGTGAGCTCCTCACTCACCTTCCGCTTCTCCCACCGTGCTCGCCGATTTTCAGTCACTTGTGGACTCTGAATTTCATGTATATGGCTATTTCTTGGTTTATTGGGTTTGTGTGGCAAGGTTTTGGTTGTAGGGAGGCTACAGGTGTGGCTTTTGTGAGAAGCTGCTAGAAGGTTTCCCCATGTCCAGTTGAGTCAATGCCAGCCAACTTTAATGCAGGCCTGCTGCTGGCCCAGGCCAGGCCCATCAGCAACAGTGATATAGCAGGTTTCAGGAGGGGAAAAACACCCACACAAATACAGGACCCACACTGGAGCAGTTGAGACAAGACTGTCTCCCATAGGAGGGACCCCACGCTGGAGGAGGGGTCCTGCCCTGAGGAGGAAAGGGTGGCAGAAACAACGTGCAGTCAACTGACCAGCACCCCTATTCTTAATTCCCTTGTGCCACGGTGGGAGGAGGAGGTAGAGAACCTGGAAGGAAAGTTGAGCCTAGGAAGAAAGGAGGGCTGGAAGATATTTCAAGATTTAGTTTGTATTTCACATTACCCTACTCTGATTTGATAATAAATTACATCTATTTCCCAAGTCAAGTCTGTTTTGCCTGTGATAGTAATTGCTGAGTGATCTCTCCCTGCCCCTATCTCAGCCCATAAGCCTTTCATTGTATTTTCTTTCCCCTGTCCAGCTGAGAAGGGGAAGTGATAGAGCAGCTTTGACAGGCATCTGCTGTCCAGCGTGGGTCAGCCACAGCACTTTGCTTATTTGTAGTGGTAGGAATCTCATAATTTTTGTTTGTTGAGGGGAAGGTGTACATTTTCCCTTCAAAGAGAAGTGAGGGAGTAGAAGCAAGCTCACACCTTGCTTCTAGTAGCATCGCAGTTGTATTGCTCACCTTACATTGCCTTGGGTAGTCACAGTGCTCTAGAGAGTTTCATAAATCCATGTCATTCTCCTTAATGTTATTTTTTGGTTGGTTGTTTTGTTTTGTTTTGTTTTTCTTTTGTTTTGTTTTGGGGGGGGATTTTTTTTTTATTTCCTGTCTTGGGGTGTTTTTATTTGCATTGAATTTTTAAACTTGGTTGTCAGAGGTGTTATTTCTGACAGGCAACTCCTCTTGTGCTGCATGTCAAGAGAAACATAAGAATAGAAGTTATTCCTCCCAGGAATGTATAAAGTGTTGCATCAGCTCAGAATTTCTCCCTCAAGTCTGTCTGTATAGTTGTAGCTACTAGAAGATAATTTGCTTCCAGTTAAATTGCTTTGTGGTCTTAGATGACTGAGAAGCTACTGTGACTGTTGTGAAAGTAACTGCTTTCAGCCAGTATAATAGTTGCATCTGTTGGCACAAAGCTACCCTAATGGCTGTTGGAAGAAAAGCTTAATGTTTAGGTTTCCTTAAAGAAATAAATTCTCTTTCATGTAAAATGTATTATTACCTATTTTAAATGCTTAATGAAAAATATATGCATCTTTCACTATATTCTCTGTTAGTGCTCTCTGTACGTATTTTGGCAGTTGGAACAGTGTAACACTGGGGTAATGCAGTCAGATGGTAGTAAAAGGATACAAGGTGTATTGAATGGGAAACAACAGGCTGTCAAAAATACATTGTACAACTTTTTGGATCATACTACTGAAATTCTTGTCAGCTTTGGTTTGTGGCTTTATAAAGAGAATCCTTAGAGGAATCCAGTTTTCTTGGGGGGTTCCTTTGGTGTCGGATTTTTTGGTTTGGTTTGGTTTTTTTCTTCTCACATATGTTGTGTTCCTTATGAATTTAAATTGGTTTTGCACATTAGATAACCTTTGTGATATTTCCTGCTATCCTTTATGATTTATTTTTGTGGTACGCTGTGTGGATTTGTGCAATTTTTATAAATTAAATTATATAGTCTCTAGTTTTGGCTGAGGCAAGCTTTGCATGGTGTATTTCTAAAGCTATAGGTAACACCATATTATACCGCTATTTTTGTTATATTGTTTCTTAGATCTTGAGATAATTCCTTTTGCTTTAAATTGAATATTTTTATAATTGTTCCAACTTGAAATTACTTTCAGTGGAAAGTATGTTGGAAAATCCAACTCCTAATCTTAGCAAGTCTTGTTGCTGCTTTATTTTTTACAACATTTTTTCCAGTATGTAGTTGGCAGCTGTGAAAACATCAGTAAAGTTTAGTGTCAAAATGCATTTGGTCATCCATAAATCTTGATGTTTGGACTGTGTGAAATTTTTGAAATATATTTTGTTATTATGAGGACACTAGTGGTGTCTCTTGTTTGTAATGGTCTTCTGAAAGCTTTCCTTCCATATATGTTTTATTTTTTGCATTTGACATATCTGCATATTTCTCTTTTCAGTGTATTTGAAATTAGTGTTGCTGTTTTTATTTCCTTTTTTGTTTGACAACAAAAGAAATATTAGGACTAAAAATAGCAACTCTTGATTTCAGCTTTCCTTTGTGAGAGCGGACAAGTGGGGCCTTTTTAAAGCAAACAGGAACAGTGAACACATCTAATGCATTTTTGTTTCTGCCATAACTATTTATGTAGACAGCTTCAAGATTTTCTGCTTCTGCTGAAGTATTTGACAGCTTGATAACAAAATGTGTATAATAATGCAAATAACAGTCTGTGTTGCTGGTGTGGGTTTTTTTGTTGTTTGGGTTTTTTTGTGTGTGGTTGTTTTTTTTTACCCATGCCCATTTTGATTAAAGTTGTAACTGATATGCAACACTCTTTCAGTGTACATCTGTACTGTCAGCAGTATCGCTAAGATAGAGGTTGCTGAACTAGCTTTAAATGAACTAGCTCAGATGCTGGAAACTATCTAGGTATAGCAGGCAGAGTTTAGTCCAGTCTAATTTCACTGATGGAGTGAAGACAGGAGGATCTGGGGTTCCTTACCAGTGTGTATTTGCTGTAATTTAAGAGATCAGGTAAACTATTCCTTTGTGAATATTTTTGATAGCCATGATTTTGCGAAGCGTGGTGGTGTATTGTCAAACAAATGCAAATAATACCATCTTCAGTGACTGCAGAGGGCTCATCCCAAAGGACAAGCTTATTTTTACTCAGGGACACTGGCGCTAGTTTCTATTGCTGTGCTTCAAGGTTTTGCCATCCTGGAAAGGCCCTCACCCAAATTGCAGGGATGACTCACTATGGGCTTGGGGTTTTGAGAGTGAGTTCTTCCCCTCCCCACCCAAACACAGAGACTGTTTACAATTTGGCGTATAGCTGTACCACTCTTCTGCTGATATTTACTGCTTGAGTGAATAATGCTGAGAGATTCAAGGAGATCTTATTCTTCTGTTTTAGAATATCTGGTTTGGTATTTTGATTTGATGCTGTTGACAAGGGGTGCCCAAAGCATTTGGAATAACATTTTGAATGTCCAGAAATACATTATATATTTGAAACTGCTGATAATTCTCTGAAGGAAAATAAAACGGTAACAATTCTCTAGTACTCTGTATTTAAATAGGTTAAGTCTACTGCTGGGAGTGTCTATTGGTAGGATTGGTTTGGCTTGGGGTTTTTTCTCAATACAGGAGTGTCCTGGGTTCAGCAGCAGCAGCCATTTTTCTCTTTCTTAGTAGCTGGTGCAGTGTGTGTTTTTGACTTTTGGTCTGGGAACAGCGGTGATAACACAGATGTTTGTAGCTACTGCTTAGAATGTCTAGACTGACCAAGGACATTCTGAGCCTCATGCTCTGCCAGGGAGGAGGGGAAGCCGGGAGGAAGCAGAGACAGGACACCTGACCCAAACTAGCCAAAGAGGTATTCCATACCACAGCACGTCATACCCAGGACGTAAACTGGGGGCAATTACCCAGACGAGTAAGATCACTGCTTGGGTCAGGCTGGGTATTTGTCGGTGGGTGGTGAGTGGTTGTGTTCTCTTCCCTTGTTATTTCCCTTATTATTATCATTGGTGGCAGCAGCAGAGTTTTGTGTTATACCTTAGTTACTGGACTGCTCTTATCTCAACCTGTGGGAGTTGCATTCTTTCGATTTGCCTCCCCAGTGCTTCCGGGAGCAGGGGGAGGAAATGTGGGGAGTGAGTGAATGGCTGCGGGGTTCTTGGGTTGCTGGCTGGGCTTAAACCATGACAAGTTGTATAACTATTAGCACAAAAAAAGTAGTCAAAGGATGTTAGTACTATTATGAATTAAAATAGAAATTGAATTGTTTTTTTCTCAATTCACATTTTCTCCTCACATTTTCACCTATTTCTCATACAGTCTTCCTTCTTACTTGTAAAAAGTCTATGCAGAAAAAAAACAAAGTATTTTTTTTTTTAAAAAGGCCTGTCACACAATGGCGAACACTTAAACCAAGTGCAGCTGACACTTTCATGGTTTGGTAAACCTCTGCTCATATTTGTGCAGCATCTTCATGTCATCAGTGATACCCTCATTATACCACCTAAGCAATGAATTACTTACACATTTTAATACTACACAAAGATCGCTTGGCATCTGAAAATAAAATACTCCAAACTTCTCAGATCTGAGGCAATGAAATGTACAGCATTAGCTGTGCTGGCAGAAAAAATAGTACAACGCTATGTGAGGCTTCCAAAATCAGCATGCAGAGTCCCCTGTTAATTTATAAAGTACTTTTCTTTTGTGAGCAATCATGAGCCTTTCATTCATCACTCACTTCTGAAAATAACTTTGATCTTAAAAGTGCATTCACTTCCCCTAAGCTCACCACAGATATTTACAACAACGATGGAGACATTCTTTGCACCAAGGAATCTCCCTGTACAGGAATTCTTGGCAGCAGTCAGGCTTTCCAGCTTCTCTTTTTCCTAGTCAGGAAGGGGTTTTTTACATATGGACATTGATTTTTATGGTATTTACTTCTATGGGCATCCAACAGTCACACTCATATCAGCTGACAGTCAAGACAGTATGCCCATCCAGAAACATCTCCAAAAAATTGGTAAAAATGTATGTTCCTTTCTATGATGTCAAATTGATTAGTTAGTCTTTGTACAAAATTTTGAAATTAAAGTTATTTACAAATTATCAGCATTAATACTATAGGGAATGGCTTGGCATATTGCTCAAAGCTGTGAGAGTCTGTCAATTATGTAAGATATTTCATGCAAATTTTAAATCAGAGACTTCAGAACACAAAATTTTCTAACAAATTATCCGGAGATTATAAAAGTGATGTTTTGTGTAGTTTACTATTGCTTAAAATTAATATTAATTTTGAATATCTATTTTTGTGCCTTCAGGAACTCAGGAACTTGTACCAGTGCTGGTTATCCAACCATAAATAAAAAATGCACTGAAAGAACTTAAGAAACTGTCAATGTGCTGTTTGGCATAAGGAAGAACTGGAAGAAAGGTAAGGTGTCAGCCCACTGTCCGCTGAAATGATGCCTATGGGGTTTACTTGGTAGTGTTATCCACAGCGCAGATAATGTTATTATAAACTACTTTTCTATGGAAAGATACATAATGCACTAAAAAAAATCTTTGGCAGATTAAACTCTAAAAGACGTTTAATCTTATTCACAAGCAGCTCACTGGACTGTACTGGAAATAAACTTGAGATATATTTATGTATGTGCACACAAATTTCCCCACCCTCACTCTGTAAACCAAAAAAAGTTTCCAGCAAAAAAGACAACTTTGATGGGTGCCAAGTTGCACCACTTGCTTCTCTGGATGTAGGGAATTATTCAAACAACCACACAGATCTTCCAGCCTTTTTTTTTTTCCCTGTTCCCCATCATCTAATACACCCTAGGGATTAATTTCTTTACAGGATAGAATCTGCTGAAGCTACATCATAACATTCTGGCAGTAAAGACTTTTCCCTGTGATGTTTTCAACACATGTACATTCCGGCCACAGGACAGTCGTGTATGGATTGGTGTATTGCTCTTGGCACTGCTGCTCAAATCAGCAACAAGGGGAGCCTTCCACTGCCCATAAATTACACCATGAGAAAATTACTTTCAGCCAGCTATAGATGGACAATTATGAAAGGCTATGCATTGCCATCCTCAGGCTACCAGTAGTCCTAAGAGAATGAGTCTGCAATGAGCGACATGCTGACAAGTGTTTTGTTTTTTGTAAAATATGTTAACGCTAAATTTCCTTCAGAATCAGAAAAAAAATTAGTGTACAGAATTTAATATAAAGAAAACATGTGTATGGCAATTACCCAGTGTTCATGTAGGGAGAAAAGTTCTTTCCCTGAGTAGCAAAATATGACTGCTCCTATTTAAGCAAAACAGAAGAAAATACATGTGTTCTTGCCTTTTCCAGAAGCTAGATATGAATGATAACTCTAAGTCTGGAGATGGCAACTGTGTCTAAGCCTCTCAGTGAAGTTGATATTTATACCTCTTACAAAGTTCACAGCTCAACAGGAGTCTCCTCTTTGTCTTTTCAGTGTTTATTCTTGCACAAGAGTTCTGCCACAAATATATAAATCATTAAATCTCTCAGTTATAAAATCATTGTTTTTGGAAAAGTGTATACTACCATTTTCCTCTCACTATTGTTCCAAATTCTTCATTAAAAGGGCATTTCTGAGCGGGGATGGCTGGAATAGGACTTGGAACCTTGAACTTCAAGGAGGTGTTTCGCGATCTCTGGTGTAGCAGAAACATTCTTACTTCTTAAGGAGATCAAGTTGTGAAACTCTCTATGTTGCTACTTGCAAGTCCCATCAAGGATAAATAAGAGAGAAAATTTAGGCAACGCAGCAATCTAAAAATTGATAGGATGTAACTAGGCTGTTAAATGAATTCAGACGCTACTAGCCCCGTCTATACTACACAGGAAAAAAATTGTTAAAACTGTTCATCTTTCTTTCCTTAAGCATTAGTTACTAACATGAGAAGTAAATCCTGAAGCCAAAACCAGAACGGATGGATGATCCTATCAGGCAGCTTGTTCTTATCATCCCAGGACAAAACTGTAAAGTTTGCAGGGCTAGAGCAGAGAGATGTAAACTGTTGCTTTTTCTCCTATTGTGGTCACTACTGGCCTAAGCTCTTTTGCAGCAGAGAGGTATCTGAACATATTTATTTGCCTTACATGGTACAACTTCAGAGCATGTTTCCTAACCCTTGAGGAACAAGTTCCTTGTGAAGAACATAATCATTTTACAGGTTCATAAATGTGATTGACAGACTATGAGTGCAAAGCAGAGAGGGAAAAAGACAAGGGAAATGAGAGAGGGAGGGAGAGATTAAATGATTGGCATAGTTCTATGCTTTAATTACAAATCACCCTTTGCATGATGACACAGTTATCCTAATTTAGCATCATTATACTTCCCTTGGGAACTTTTCAATTAAGCCCCAATTATGTGAAGTATACATGATGACAGTAAAACCCAGTGCATTTCCTGATTATCGCAGCACAGGATAATGGTGTGAACATGTTTCTTGGGACTAAAGGATACACATAGTTTGGCTGTGGTTTTAGAGGCCCAATAACACATTCCAAACTTGAAGAATTCTAAAACATGAACGAATATTTTAGGTCAGGTTTAAGGTCATCTAAAGCATTTTAAAAATGCTGAAAGAATGGATAGTGTTCAGCAATGGATTTTTAAAGACTTAAACCCCAGTTTTTCTTTCACTTAATTTTCTTGGCTGTCAGTGGCATGAGAAGTGTTTCTCCAAACACCTGACATCAATGCTAGAGTTTATTTGTGCAGAGTAAGTTTCTCTTATCAGCAAATTCAGCAGATTTTTGCCTAGTCTGGTGACTCTGTATTGTAAGACTAATCTGTTGTCACACAGTTCTTATTCTGAGCTGTATATGTAATAATTCTTAGAGAAAGGCACATGAAGGCATGAATGTATCATGATGTCTAGTAGAATGACTCAAAATGGTGGAATTTGTTGATCTGAAACAAGGAAAAAGTGTCTTTTTTTCTGACTGAAGGAGATGAACCCAGCTAATAGACACACTGATACTGTGAAAATTTTGCTAGAGTATAAGCAGTCATAAACTTGAAGCAGTAAAAGGATCATTGAAATTTTAACTTCTTCAAAAAGTAGAACAATGTGACAGTAACTAAGCACAGAAATTTTGGACATATGTGAGTTCTCCCATTCTGGAGGGTATCTTTATCTATTTAAAAACAGACATGCCATATTGATCTCTACTAGGCTTCCTTAGACTTTGACAAATGTAAAAATAAGCTTGTCAAGATAATATTAAGACTCATTGCTCATGGGTATAATCATGTAATGAACTTAAAAGCTGAAGAAAAATTAAAGTACAGTATTGTCAGTGGAGCAGCTAGATAATTTTTCTCTATTATTCAATTCCCAAATGTAAAATTGAGTTGCGTCAAAAGCAAAAAAGTAATATAAATTAAAATATGACGAAGGCCAGAAAGGTTAAAAGACCATAATTGCGAAAGAATCATTTGCATTAAAAAAGTAGAATCAATCCTTAACCCTTAAAACAGTGAAAGAAGCCAGGCATTAACATATATTGAAAATCTAACAGAACTGAATAATAAGTTCTTTAGACTGTCATGACAGATCCTATTTTACACTTTATTTATTAGCTTTGTCAGTAACCACTGTTTATAAATAAAGTGAAAGGTAATCCACATACTTGCCAAACTTACTCCTTTGATCAGAAGTTGTTATTTTTCTCCAAATCATACCTGTTCATTTGAAATAAATAAGTTTCACCATCAGAATATGAAATGGTCAGCAAGCCATCTGTGTGGAGAGTTACCTGTGAGGTTAATCTCTTTCTCTAGTGTTTCTTGTATTCTTGTTTGCTTTAGATACATATTTGTTATGTTAAATGATAAATAATTAAGATATCACCTCATGGTTTCATTTATCTGGTGGACGAACATTGCAGTCCTCTGATAATGCATAAAGTGACAAAGTTAAAATGAAGATTTTGCTATAGACCCATGCCTTTGAAAGTGTTGTAATTGATTGTTTTATTTCTGAATTGTAACAGCAGTATCTGTTTCAGCCACACATCACGATATGCTTATGCAGGCATTCAAAATAGTACTAATACCTCTAAGTATAGAAAAAACAGTCAAATAACAGCAAAGAAGTTATTAATTCATTGAAAAATGCAGCTTCAAGGGAAACAAGGAATTCATGGTTATTTTTGGCTGAAACAAAAGCGCCAAACCATGTCAAGTGCTTTAGTCATGAAACGTAAAGGAATTTCAAACTGTTAAAATGGCTTTGGCACACTAAAAAAAAACCCCAAAACAAACCAAATAATAACCCCCAAACCTCCCTCCCAATAAGATGTGCAGAACTTGCAAAAAAAATTCCTACTGCTGCTACCTTTATTCAAACAACACTTCTGAGGCTGGGTCTCAGAACCACAACTACACCAACATGAAAAAGATTTAACTGCTGAAGATCTTGGCCTTGCACCAGCATCACCTAGCGTTGATTAAAAAAAACCAGCATTGCCTCAGCTGGTTGAACCAGATGTCATATGCATAAACCATGAATAATCCATTTAGTAGATCCAGGCTTTTTCTGTTTCCATGTTGTCTTCTAAGTAATGAGTGAATACTAATAGTAATACTAATAATACAAATACTAATCCTACTACTACTGCTGCTAATAATAATAAAGTTATTTGCATAGGATATACCACTTTTAGCTAAGAAACTCTCTGAGTCATACATCTGTAACTATATGAGTATCGTTGTCAATGCTTTATTCTCCGTTCTTCTTTAGTCACTCAGTAATGGCCATTCTTATACATGACTACTATTGGACATGATAATTATTGAAATTAATCTTTTATTAGATCATTTATTGCACTTCTAATATTCTCACACCTCATCTACAAAGCTGTTTGCAGTGCTTAGCAAAATCATAGAATCATAGAATAGTTAGGGTTGGAAAGGACCTTAAGATCATCCAGTACCAATCCCCCTGTCATGGGTGAGAAAACCTCACACTAAACCATGTCAACTAAGGCTCTGTCCAACCTCTGCTACAGTGGGCCTAAGGTCTTCTTTCTCACAGTTCTTGTGTCTGCCTTCCAAAACTTGGGTGATGTGGTCAGAGCATTTGCCAGTGAAGACAGAGGCAAAGAAGTCATTAAGAACCTCAGCCTTCTCCAAATCCAGGGTAGCCAGTTCTCCTGATAGCTTCCAGAGAGGGCCACGTTGTCCCTAGTCTATCTTTTATTCTCTATGTATCTATAGAATCCCTTCCTGTTACCTTTCATATCCCTAGCCAAGTTTAATTCAAGCTGGGCCTTAGCTTTCCTACCCTGGTCCCTAGCTTCCCAGACAACATCCCTGTGTTCTTCCCAGGCCTCCTGTCCTTGCTTCCACCTTTTATAAGCCTCTTTTTTGCTTTGAAGTTTCCTCAGCAGCTCCTTATTCATCCAAGGAGGTCTCCTGGCCCTTCTGCTGCACTTCCTTCTAGTCGGGACGCAACACTCCCAAGCTTGTAGCAGGTGATCCTTGAACATCAGTCAACAGCCTTGGGCCCTCCTGCCCTCTAGGGCTATATCCCTATGAATATTTCATCCTAAGATTCCAGGAGATATGTTATATGTTCTTGATCACATTTTGTTGATGTGTTACTAAGAAGATATCGCAGATATAGTTGTCTTTATTTTATCAATATTTTACTTCTGCTAGGTAAGTGTTAAGGGATTAAAAGAGTAAGAAGGTGTTAATTAGCTTTATTTAGCTCTACCTTACTGTAACACCAACTGAAAAGCTCAGATGAAAAAACACACAAAACATAATTTCTGTACCATTCCTACATGGAGTGTGCCCTTTATTGAATACATTTCCCTTTTTTGTCTGAAAACAAAACAATTGGACAGCGAGAAGGTTTTAAAAAACCAAGATCTGATTGTGACTTCTGGAATTAAGTCTTAAAAGGTGAGGTAAACCTGAAGGGAAGCTGGTCCAAATAGAGAGCCTGAGAAAAAATAGTTCATCTTTATCCCAAATTTGATAATTGGCTTTTTTATTAATTTCCAAACTTTTATTCTCCTGTAGAAAAATAAAGAACATCTTATTTAGACCTATTGCAGTATCACAGCTTGCAACTTCATTTCATATGCTTCATAGCTGGGATATTTTTTTTCTTCAGACTGCCAAATAAAATGAAATTGTGATTTAAGTGATAACTTAAAGCTCTTCCTTAGCTCTCAGAAGTAAAAATTCCCCCAATCCTGCTTTAGAATTAGCTGTCTTTTTCCATACCATTTTCAAGAAATTCACATTGGTTATGTCTGTGCTAGGCATCAAGGCAGTAGACAACTTGAGCAGATCAGAGTGTTAGCCTAAACTCCCTCCCTAGCATTCTGCTAGCCAGTGCCAATTGGTAACATATTATGCTGTGTTTCTCAGCCATGGACTAGGGAATAGAGGGGGCTGTTTCCACTAGGCAGAACAGATGTGGACAGCCTGTTTTGGTAGATGAGATTTCAACCACATGGGTGTAATGTGTTGTATCACTTGCTCCAAGGGACAGAGAATAGTTCTTTGATCATTACATTTGCCTATAAAGATGCAGCCAACTGAGCACTATCAGATACGTCACTAGCAGGATGAAAACCCACCTCAGTCTGCCAAGGACTTTGCAAAAGAACTGGAAATTTGTGAATTGAGACTCAGCCCCAAAGTAGGGTGAGCAGTGGGATTGCATTTCAAGGAAGTACAGGCATGGCCCCTGCCCTTTACTGCCTACAAGGAGACCTGAACAGCATGGACACTGAAATATATCTGGTATCTTATTCACATGTAAAAACTAAAACATTGCTTTCTTCCACTGTCTTTTCAGTCCTTGTTCCTCAGCCCTACAGAGAGGGATCCTTTTCCCTTCCCTTCCCTTCCCTTCCCTTCCCTTCCCTTCCCTTCCCTTCCCTTCCCTTCCCTTCCCTTCCCTT
>WYDI02037383.1:0-38064 GCA_009867235.2 Psittacus erithacus | reverse complement strand
GCAGTAGGCCAAAGGCTAGGGTGAGCTCAGAACGCTCTGGAGAATCGAAACTGCTGAGATTAGAAAACTAATTAGAGTAAAGACAGGATACAGAACCGCAAGAATAAGGATGTAACTAGAACTGGGGAATTTTGTGATAATGTAATCTTTACCACAGAGTTATTTGTAACCTTTGGGCTTTATATCAATCAGCAGCTTATCACTAAGGGCTTTGCACCAATGGGCAGCTTGTAACTGAGGGCAACTGAACACGGAGCAAGTGTGAATCGGGAATAAATAGCCCTGTGTAACTACAATAAAGTGGCAATCGCTTGATCACATTGATTGTCTGCCTTGTCCGTGACTCCCGCGTCAACAGGTTCCTACCTAGGTTTCCCATGAAATTTCAGTTTGCTGCAGGAATTTTCACATCCAGCTTTACATTGGAAGGTTTGTTGGACAGCTACTTTATTTCACCCCAAGGCTACAAAATAGGTAATTTTTAGTATGGTATAGTTATATCTTATGACCTTTTTTGTTAAATGCAGCATGTTACTCCACTGTTCCTGTATCGACTTGATAGTTCTGGGGAATGCCACTTACTCAATTTGCAGGATGATCAGCTTTATCAATCATTCCGCCATTAAATATAGTTTGGTTATGTTTGCATATTGTGTGAAATACCAGGTTATTTCAGAGAAGATTCCAGGTACAGAGAACTGTCAATACCCTAGATCACCTTCTAGGACTGATTCAGAACATGCATTCAGCCTGTTCCCCTTTCTATGCTTCATTTGTGCCTTGGACTTCAGCACAACTAAAAGCAGAGATTGTGGTAGTGTTGTAATATGGGCTGTGAATTTTCAGAAGACTGAGAATTTTTGTCATCATTCAGATTTGCTTTTTGAGTGGCATTTTGCATCTACAGGAGAAAGAATCCTTCCTTTTTTAAATTCTATTGGTTATTTCCATGCAGTTTCCATGGCAGAACTTGCTATGTGAGAAATCTAATGGTTTAAGAGCAGTTTTTTTATTGGGCAAAGAACTGCATCAGTTACTCGTAAGAAATGTGATTTAGTGCTTTCTGAGAACTATATGCATTACTCACAAGTACAGTTCATTTTGTCCCAGGAAAGGCATGCCATCTCATAACATTTTGGGTGAGTTGGAAAGTCCTACTGTGGGTGCACAGCTGTGTATATAGTTCAGTATTCTTCCACTATGCTGCCCTGCACTACAGGACTATACTTTCCCACAGGCCTCATTTCACATTCTGATATCATATAATGGACAATTTTTTGCAGATAGATGGTGCAATTACTGTTTTCCAAAACACTGAAACCAATTTGGCGTTTCAGAATATTTCCTTTTTTTTCTGGTTTTGTTAAAGGTTCAACTGCAGTTGACAACCGGGAGAACAGGATCAAGCTTTGCTGAAATTCTCCTTGGGCTACATTGAAATTTAGGTGGAGGGTCTACTCAATCCAGTGAGTTTCTACCTATAGTCTGTAAGTCTATGTAGTGTCTTTAAAAACAACAACTGCAAAACTAAGAAAAGCAAACCTATTGCTGGTAGGCTTATATTTTCTGTTTGGGCAAGTGGGCTGTGCCTTGGTGGGCAGGGTCCACTTTTTTTTTCAGACAGGGAGTTACAAGTTAGACTTTCAGTCCATGATTGCCTTTGGATACCTTTGAAAACTGAAACTTGAATCTATTTCCCTTAGTTACCATGGCTTATTTTGACTGGTTTAAGTATGGGATCATGACTTAAAGTTTGTCAGTACTGAGGACCTCTGAGAAGAGTGCAAATTATCCTCTGTGAGGTCACAGGCATCTTCAGGTAGCTAGTTTAATGCCAGATCAGGTTTTTTCATATGCAAGCACTGTATCTGAAGTCTTAACATACCCATAATTCATGAATTCATACAGTGTTTTTAGTTATTTGAGCAACTGAACAAAAGCATTGATTTGCTCTTCTCATAGACCAGCACAATGAATTATCCAGCTATCTTCTTTGTCCAGTCTATTAATGTACATTTTGGATAAAATTTTTGGATCAATGTGATTTCTTAACAAGAACTCTCTGAGTGAAGAAAGAAAAAAAACCCAAACAAGTAGACCTCTCCATGGGAATATGTTTATTGATTGTGCTTCACAGAGTTTCCCATTGTTTCCATCCAAACAATTCTATCCCTATATGGAATGATGACATAGAAAGAATACGTGGTCGTGAACTTGCAGTGACAGTTACAAGGAGGTGGGTAGTCAAGTATGTAGGTATAAGGGAGACAAGTGCAAGGACAAACCACAGTTTCATAAAGTTGCCACAGCTAATTAATTTGGGAGTGTCAGCAGTGCAACAGATAAGACTGGCTATAAACTTTGTATCTTCTGTAACTATTAGTCCTGTGTTAATTTTCATGTGTGATCAGTGACATTCTGATATGCAACTGAAAATGGGTGGGACCTTGATTGCAAGGAGTTACTGTAATTAACTCTGATTTTAGTATACTCTGTAAGTACCTTTTTGAGCCATAAAATTTAAAATATGATTAAAAAGCCCTTTTGGGATCTAGAGTGTGTTTTTAGATTTTAGTTGGGAAGTGGAGAAAAGGAAGCTACTTGCAAAACTGATGTGTTTAAAGACATATGAGGTTTAAGTTAAGCTTAAGTATTTGAAATCATCAATTACTTGATTAAGCTACACAGATAACCATGTTTGAAAATCTGAGGATTCAAAAGCACCAACAAACCAGTGAAGAATAAAAAAACATGACAACTGGGAGAAGAAGTGTTGTGATTAAAATGAGCAGTATTTCAGTTTCAGTCCTGCTTTTTGTAAAAAAAAGGGAAAAGATTAATTTTATTTTACGTTTCAGAAGACAGATTAATATTGTACTGAAGCTTTCCTCTGTTTTTTTTTTAATGACATGCTCACAAGAGATGGCAGTATTTAAGTACTGCTGGGGACCAGAATGTCAGGGCTGCTGCTGATTGTTATTGAGAATAATACTTTTTCTTCAGAAGGAAAGAGAGTCAAGGGCAAATATGATTAAGTTGTCTTGGTCTAAGAAGCAGTTTAATGATCACTGCTGCATCTCCAGTCAACGTGACCTCAGAGCTGATCTGTGTGACATTGTGAACAATTACATCACATCTGGTCACTGCAGTGCAGTCATGCTCACTTGTGCTCACTTGCCATGTTACTCTATTTCCTTGTGCATCCCAGAGGCAAAACCAGTGTCAGGGCCTGTGTGGGTTTTGGGTTTGTACAGATGCTGATATGACTGTGTAATCCCTGTATTTTAGTAAACTTGTTTGTCTGGAGGCAGTTTCAAGTCTTGGTTCCTGAACTGAAGAGTCTGCAAGACTAATCTTGCAAATATCTGGGCATGCTCTATCTTTGCTGTCATGGCAAGCTTAACTTGCTTCAGTGCAGTGAACTAATGTGAGAACACGTGCCTGAGTCTGTTCAGAATCTAATTAAATGACATACAGTATTTTCCTCACAGAAGGCCTTCAGAGAAGTCTAAAATGTACAGATTTAAGGCTCTTGGCTGATTTTCTGGATAACTTATTTCTAATAATCAGAGGAACATTTCCTCTTGGCACTACAGTAACAGTATTCTCCAATACATGCTGTTGTCCATCTGCTCAGAGCCCTCAGATGACACCATTCTGGTAAATGTGCTCTTCATTCACATAGAAAGGCATCGCATTTGCCTTCAAGTTGACCCATGTTCCGTTCCAGGCCAGAGCACAAATTTTCATTTTTTTTTCCACTCTCATGGTTGCAACAGTGTCAACAGTTTATGTCTTAACTTTTTCAAGAAAAAAATATTTGAAGAAATAGCCAAATACTGCTGGGATTAACACCAGGTCACAGCGGTCTTTTGTCCTGCTTTCTCCACAGCCACTGATGATGAACAAGGCCCACTATAGCAGCACTCCTGTCACATCAATAGCTATCATCAAACAATGAGCCTCTAGTTTTCTTCCAGGTCTGTCTTAGTCACTGCAGCAGTGGTCAGCGCTATCTTTCCTAGTCAGTGGCTGCCATGAGCCTGGAAGTGCTTCATACTGAAGCTCTGATTAGTGGTACCATCCCCCTGCATTGGCACAATGTCGCAGATGGAGTCATGCGCTTCACTGATGAGAGAGAAAGTGACAGTAACTTCAATGATGTAAAACAGTGAGATAACGAAGTTCAGTGATAAATGCGACAGTAGTTTAACAGGGTTTGATGGTAAGGTACACTTGAGTATTTACTGCATAGAGGAGAGGGTCAGAAAAACATGTCAGGGAGGCCCTCCCATTGCGTCATGAGGTTCAGAAAGGACCCAGACTCCTTCTCAGTGATGACTCTAGGTGTGGCTGGATCTACACATCTAGTCCCAGACTTGGTCAACAGTTTATGTGTAGAGGTTTATACATGTACAGTCAATCCTTTATATCACTTAGCTAAGGTTTCAAAGTTTAGCATGCTATTAATCACTTACTGGGAATCTGTTGCAGCAAGAAATCTCTCAGCCTTGAGGAGTAACCTTGAGAGGTGTCCCTGCTCAAGGGGAGATCCTGGCGTGCAGCCCACTGCTGTGCAGGATAGTTCAACAGGCCCTGGGGTGTCCACTGTTTATAAAGATAATTGGCTTATATTTGCATAGCAGCAAGATAATTGTGTCACTGTTTTAGACAGCCCTTGGCTACCATGTTTCCATCCATACTGCAACGTCCAGAGCAAACTGGATGCAGCCATCACAACCCTCACTGGTGGTTATGGATTTGGGCTGCTAGGGGAGCCTGCCACTGCACCCAGTTAAGCAAATTCTTCTCATGGATGTATAGTTAATTGTGCCATGTGAGCAGCTCTTGGAGGCAGAGGGGCTGAGCATAGTGACCACTGGACACATGCCAGCTTGTTCTTGTTGATAATTCATCTCAGGGCATCCCAGGCTGCGTGTGGTTTGTGTCTCCCCCAAGGACACACTGTTTGGCAGTGATTCACAGGCCTATTTAACATCTTTCCAGAAATCACCTTCTGCTGTGACCTATTGTGAAACTCTAGATTCCTGACACTATATAAATTGGGACATAGGAGACAATGCACTCATAACTAAATTGGTGAGAGTTATGTGAGTTGGCGAATCATACTGAACTCAAGCATGGGCGTAGGAGCCAACATTTCTTTCTGGTCTGTACCCTGCAGTAGCACGGGAAAGTAAGGGTATCCTGAACCAAGGCCTTTGGCTTTGCCAGAGAGTGAGGTGGCAGGGCTAGGGAGAGAAATTATCAGAGACAGATCATGTCCTGGCTTGATACTGCTCTGCTTGTTTTTTCTGAATCAAACTTTCTCCTTTGTCTTAAGTATTTTTATTTTTTTTTAATTGTTTCTCTTTTGGTACAATGCCTTTCTGTACCTTTACCCTGGCCAGTGCATATGCACTTCGTGTACTGAATTGCCCTAAATGTGTTGAGTATCTGCCCTAAGTGGTTGATTGGATATTACATTATGCAAAAATAGCTGAGTCTACTTCCGTTGGTCCAACCAGGAAGCTAAGAAAGTTACCTAGTAAAATCAGCAAAGGAACAGCACTGGTTATGTAATAGGGGAATGAATCCTGACAATCCTCAAAAGGATTCCTCCAAGGAAAAGCAGAAGTGCTGCTGATCTTTATTTTCACCTTTCCTGTACCTGAGAAATTTCATACTTTGAGGACAAGCCTTTCACATCTAGCTTGGTCCAGCAGTCATCCTGCAGTTACACTTGCATTTCATTCGTCTGCACCAATGGAATACATTTAGTTTCCCTGTTCAGGATCCTCCGCACTAGATATACCCATTGACCTCATCTGCTGTCTGCCAGTGAGTACGGGAGGTGCACCTGTGAACACATGGCAGGATGAAGGCTCCATGGGCAATGACATGTAGCTACAAGACGCCTGGACCAATCTAATACTGATACTATAGCCTGTTACTGCAGTTCTTCCTACTGTCATGTGAGCTGGTCTTTTTATCACTTGATATCTCATGTGCTAGGAGAGAAGAAAGAACTTGGTAAGTCTGGATAATCAGATTAAGTTTGGGTCCAGTAGCTCTACCTCCTGTCTCCAGATCCAGTTCAGCTGTGCCAGCTGGGGAATGTCCCCTGATATTCCCTCCTTTTATGAGTTACTAACCAGAATGAAGCACGAGGCCTGCATGATGTCTGTCATTTACTAGGACTGAATGAAATAATCTCTGCTGAAGCATAAGGTTGAACATCTCTGTGTTACACTCTCCAGTGCTGTGTTTGAAACCTGCATGGGCAGTCAGGGTTTAACTTGGTTATGCATCACTAAGGCAATGTCAGCAGATTTCAATGGGGAGAACTGGGTATCAGAACACCAGACAGCCCAGCAACTGAGGACAATAGCAAGAGAAGGGCACTGCCATCAGCAGGCGGTGGGATGGGAATTTGCTAGATGTGTCATTTTTTCTTTTGCTCTCTGCCTGCAAAAGGTCTCAGTGTTGCAGTTTATTTATTTTTTTTTTTTCTCTTCCTGAAGTGGGACTGCACAGACTATTCTGAGTTCGACTTAGCCCTGGCAGCAAGAAGGGAAACTCTTTATCTCACAGATGGGCCAGTAAGGGATTTAAAGTCTGCTTTCTTTTTTCTCTCCAGAGGTACCTGTGGATTCTTAGTATCCGTGCAAAAGAAAAGCTGTGTCTGTTTTCCTAGCTTGTGAGGGATTTTGGAACTCTCTTTATGCAAAACTTCTGAACCTGGCTGTATTCCAGAGTATTTCCAAGGGAACAGGACTGTTATTATGAACAGACAACAATTTCAGAAGAGCAGGGGATTTCAGGGTCTCGATTCAGATTAATCTTCTGAGTGGGATTAGAACCATAAGGTGTGGAGCTGGTAGGATTTTCCTCTCTGTATCCAGACCTTTCAACACGATCCTCCATCAATTGTGTGCTTTACATTTTCAGTCTATGGAGTTGTTGAAGGAAAAGCTTTTCCCACAACACACCGCTCATCTTCCAGGCTTGTAATGTAGAGGCAGAGCTGGTTTCGAGCATAGTTAATTAGGGCAACAAAACAAAGAAAGCAGCGCACAGTGTATCGCTGTCCTATGGCTGCCACCCTAAACCTCATGACCATGAAGGTGAACACTCCCTACTTGCCTGTGGGGAATACGACTGTGCAGAGAGAGACAGCAGTTCTGGTCAGCAGTCCTCTGGTAGCCCCTATCTGTGTTACATGACAGAATGCTGTCTGTTGGTAGTATAGATCCTTTCCTCATTTTGTAGAAGAAGAGTGGGACCTTGTCACCTGCCCACAGTGACTGGAAGAGTTCCTGGCCACTTGGACCTGCCCTGGCCCCCTCCATTTCTGTGGCTGTTGCTGTGCTAGTTCTGTAAAGCTGAATGCTATTGCAACATTGAGGGCTGGAGACACCAAAATCCTAAAAATCATTGAATTTTTTTTTTTTTTTTTCCCCAGCCATGAGCAAGCTCTGTATCGAAGGAATTGGCCTGATACTGCTGAGCTGTTGTGGGACCCCTTGCTTTTGGTTCTCATTAAGAGCATCCTAAAATTAAAGGAGAATATCCCTAAACAATTTGGGAAAGCCCACAGGAGTAATGAAACAAGCTAAACTGCTGTGTGATAAGCCACAGAGGCTTCTCAGCTGGTCCTGAAGAAGCCCCAAAAAGCAGTAATATTTTCTTTGCTCTACAAGACGATAACTTTTTACTTCCTGAGACCGCGCTGCTCACAATTCATATGTTGGATGGCCTTCCCCTTTGAAGGGGATTCCCACCAGGAAGGAAGAGGTCTATTAGGTATCTCATTCTCTTTCTGCTGAACCATGTTTCTGGGCTGAGGAGTAGGATGGTCTACAACTGGTCTGGTCATTTGATGCAAAATTTAATACAACAGGTATATGTTAAACCTTGAAGTAGTTTGCATGTTGGAAAGTGGCTATGGTTGAAAACATCTGGCAACAAGTGAGCTTAAAAACAAACACTTCCATATAAAGAAAAAAATTTTTAATCTGTTTTTGTGTCACAATAAATATCCCTTGACTAGTTCTGTCAGGACTGATAACTTGGTGCTGTAAGAGCGCAAATGTGATGCCTGTCTACAAGGGCCAGACGGAGGATCCAGGGAACTACAGCTTGCCAGTCTGACTTTGGTGCTGGGAAAGGTTATGGAGTGAATCATTGTGGGTGCCATCACACAACACTCAACCAGGTGATCAGGCCCAGTCAGCATGGGCTGATGAAAGACAGGTCTGCTTGCTAACTGGATCTCCTCCTATGACAAGGTGATAAACTTAATGGAGGAAGGAAAGGCTGTGGATGTTGTCCATCTGGACTTTAGTAAAGCTTTTGACACCATTTCCCACAGCATTCTTCCTGAGAAACTGGCTGCCTATGGCTTGAACAGGTGTACTGTTCTCTGAGTAAAAACTGGCTGGATGGCTGAGCCCAAATAGTGGTTGTGAATGGAGTTGAATCCAGTTGGCAGCTGGTCACAAGTGGCTCAGGATTGGAGCCAGTTTTGTTTAACATCTCTACCAATGATCTGGACAGGGAATCGAGTGCACCCTCAGTAAGCTTGCAGATGACACCAAGCTGGGCAAGAGTGTTGATCTGCTGAAGGATAGGAAGGTTCTACAGAGGGATCTGGACAGGCTGGATCAATGGGCTGAGACCTGTGGTATAAGGTTCCACAAGGCTCAGTGCTGGGTCCTACGTCTGGGCCACAACAACCCCATGCAGTGCTACAGACTTGGAGGAGAGTGGCTGGACAGCTTCTTGGCCAAAAAGGACCTGGGGGTGTTGTTCAACAACCAGCTGAACATGAGCCAGCTTGTGCCCAGGTGGCCAAGAAGGGCAGCAGCATCCTGGCTTGTATCAGAAATAGCATAGCCGGTAGGACTGGGCCTGTACTCAGCACTGATGAGGCTGCACCTCAAATCCTGTGTTCAGCTCTGGGCCTCTCACTACAAAAAAGACACTGAGGTGCTGAAGTGGGTCCAGAGAAGGGCAACAAATCTGGTGAAGGGTCTGGAGCACAAGTCTGATAAGGAGAAGCTGAGAGAACTGGGGTTGTTTAGTCTGGAGAAAAGGAGGCTCAGGGGGGACCTTATCTCTCTCTACAACTACGTGAAAGGAGGTTGTAGTGAGGTGGGGGTCAGTCTCTTCTTCTAAGTAATAAGTCACAGGATGAGAGGAAGCAGCTTGAAATTGTGCCAGGGGAAGTTTAGATTGGATATTAGGAACGATTTCTTCACCAAAAGGGTTTCAAGCACTGGAACAGGCTGCCCAGAGAAGTTGTTGAGTCATCATCCCTGGAGGTATTTAAAAGACATATAGACGTGGCACTTAGGGGCACAGTTTAGTGGTGGCATTGCTATGTGAATGGTTGGATCTGATGATCTTTAAAGTTTTTTCCAACCTAAACGATTAAATTCTATGACTATGTCTCTGGAGAAAGACTGTGAAGGTTTGATGTTCCCCCCCCCTTTCACTTCTACTCATGCTTTTATTCCTTGCTCCGCCACTTCAGTTAAGATGCCATGTTTGATATACTTAGAGGTCCCAGTGCTACCATTCTTAACGCCTGTGTTGGTATTTCTGGTAAAAGCTAAAGGCTGTTTACATCCGTAAATCTACTACAGTGTTTTCAATAGTGTATTTAAATGGATTTTGTGCTATGAGACTGGCCTGCTACGGGACTTTGTTTGTAGTAAGTGCAGAAAATACTTTTCAACTGCGTTTCTATGTCATTCAAACCCTGAGAAATTAAATCTAAAACCACTTCAAGTGACACATGCAGCAACTGAGACTCTGTGTACATGTATGCTCAACAAATGAATTGCAGTGAGGCATGAAGGATATTTTAGTATCTAGTGCTGCAAGGTATTGAGCTGTGCTAATTCCCTGGAAAGTTGAGTATGGGAATGATTCCATGGATAACTCTTGGGCTTTGGACTTACATTATTCAGAGCCACTTCTCTTGTTCCCTGATGCAAATACAAATTACATGGAGTGCAGCTAAATAAAATACAACGGGAATTATTTTATTGGCTAGCTAAACAAAACAACACTGTGGACAACTAAAGACCAGTTAGCATTTATGCTGAGCATAGCAAGTGCTATTTGAGACATAATTTATCAATTGTGTTCATTAGTTTATAAGGTCAATGTTATTAGTAATAGATTAGATTATTAGCATTCACAAGGACAGAAGAAGAACTGAAGAAATCCAAGAGACTAGGCAAAACAAAGATGTGTTCTGCCCACTAGTAAGTTAGTAAATATTCCAATACAGAGGTGGTCAATGCTTTAGGGCAAAACAGAACTGCAGGTTTTGAGAATCTCCTGTGTGAGGCTTTCATTACCAGCTGTTAAGCATTTTAAAGGCATTACTTCATTTTTCACTAACCCCCAAACAAAATGTAGCTGTCGGCTTGAAAGCATTTTAGCTTTGCATCACTGAGAATTAAAAAAAAAAAAGAGAAAAATGATTGTTTTGTTCAGACTGAAATGAATGTTGTGGAGCCTGTTTAAGCCAAGCTTCAATTACCTCAAAAATGGGAATTTAAATATTTCTACCAGTGCAATCTCAGGACACTGCAGGCATTAAAGTATTCATTACGGACTTGGTTTCAGTCAGATAGAACTGCATAAACAAAGATGGGCACATTCCAGATCCTAAATGTAGAAATTTAAAAGGGAAAGGGTTCCCATCCCCATTTTTATTGACTACTTTCCTAATATAAAGAAATTTCAGGGAGTGAGATTATGACTCAGCTACAAAGCTGGCCTTGTTGCTTAGATATGTGCAGAAATTAAATATTGTGAACCTTTAGAGAACAGATGGCTAGAGATTTCAGAAATTATAAGTATAAACTTTCTACTTTGGACTGGGCAGTGTTAGGCCTAGAGGTCACATTCAAGCTGCTCTGAATTTTTCTGCAATATCTGGATCTAGCATGCCGCTCCAGTCCCATAGGGCTTCCTGTAAGCATCCATCCTTGGTCACTCAGCAGTCCAACAGAGTGTCATGACTATCTAGTTACAGGAAAGCATTGTTGCAGATGGCTCATCAGTAGCAAACGAATGAAGCAGCTGTACCAAGGTGAGTTGCTTGCTTTAGGCCTTTATTTTTATCTGGGTTGCAGGGATGAGGCTTGGTTATCTTGAATGTTGTGTCAGTGACATCTCACACTTGATTATAACCTTCTGATTTAAATATTATTTTATATATTAGATTATCTTCACAGTGAGGGTGGTGAGACACTAGAACAGGTTGCCTAGAGCAGCTGTGTCTCTCCAGTACCTGGCAGTGTTCAAGGACAGGTTTGGACGGGGCTTTGAGCAACCTGATTTAGTGGGAGGTGTCCCTGCCCATGGCAAGGGATTGAAACTGGATGATCTTCAAGGTCCTTTGCAACCCAAACCATTCTGTGATCCTATGATTGCTCATAGTTTGTTGGTTTGTTGTTTTTTTTATCCCTGACTGATATTTGGAGATCAAGAAACACTAAATGAATCCAAAAGGATTTTCTTAGGCTCAGACATTTAAAATATAACAGGACTGATCAGTAGGTGAGGATGTTTCAGAGGAATCAAATTCTGCAGAACTGTTCCCTCTGCTTTTGCTCCTCTGTGAACACAGCAAGCTTCAGTTTTAGCCAACTGCTGTAACATTTGAGGCTGTCAGACTTCGAGATGTATCAAGAAACATGAATTATACTGCTGTCTTCACATAGCTTATGGGAAGCAAGGAATATCTATGTGAACTGCAATGTATTTCATGCTGTCAGCAGTCCAACAAGGTTAAAAAAATGTGGGACTGTTTGTGGAAAACTTGAGCAAAGACTTAAGAAACTGAGTGGATAACAGCTTTGGAAGTGAAGGGATTGCTCAGGGTTCATTCTGAAAGTGTCAGAGTAATTTCTGAAGTCTCTGTCGTGGTTTAAAGTCCAGTCAGCCAGTAACTCGGAACCACGCAGTCTCTCTCTCACTCTCCCCCCTTCCTCCCCTCCGCTCCCGGAGGGATGGGGAGGAGAATCGAAAGAATGTAACTCCCACGGGTTGAGATAAGAACAGTGCAGTAACTAAGGTATAACACAAACCACTGCTGCTACCACCAATAATAATAATAAGGGAAATAACAAGGGAAGAGAATACAACCGCTCACCACCTGCCAACCGATACCCAGCCCAACCTGAGCAGTGATCTAGCCCTTCCGGTTAACTGCCCCCAGTTTATATAGTGGGCATGACATTCTGTGCCCCTTTGGCTAGCTTGGGTCAGGTGTCCTGTCTGCTTCCTCCCGGCTTCCTCTCCTCCTTGACAGAGCATGAGGCTCAGAAAGTCCTTGATCAAAGTAAACATTACTGAGCAGTAACTAAAAACATTGGTATTATCAGCACTGTTCTCAGGCCAAAAGTCAAAACCACAGCACTGCACCAGCTACTGAGATTGATAAAAATAACTGCTAATGCTGAACCCAGAACAGTCTCCCAGGAAAAAAGAAGTATTGTGTAACCTGTTTACAGCAAATATTGCAAGGAAACACTTGTGGAGCTTTTTCTTAATTGTCTTTGGAGTGTCTATAAGCAACACATATGTTCCTTGGAGTGTCTATAAGCAACACACATATGTTCCTAATCTCTGGCAATAGCAGCGAGTGATTAGGTATATGCATCTTTAAAGCATATTTTGCATTTGTAGCTTTTTAGCACTGGATGATGTCATCTTAAATGCAGCTTGTCACAGCACCTACCTGAAGTGGTGTGTTTCATGTTCTGATCTGTCTTCAACGGGCAAGAGAGTTTCATCAAAATGGGAAATTTAAGTCACTGTTTCCAGTAACCATTCACAGGAAAAGACAGCAACAAAGACATCAATTATTTAACCATAATTTACCTTACTGTGTCCAGAATAACTCACTACAAAGAAAATGCCATTTATTTTTCAGTAACACACAGAATAATTTATGGATTGCATTTGAAGTACATGAACTGCAGTGATAAATTAACATAAATATTCAGCATTTGAGGACTGAGGAATTCCAACAAACTCTTTGTCCTTATCTTTTACTGCCTGTAATCAGTTCTCCTTGCTTGGTAACTGCTGCTATTTTTGGTGATTGGCAGAGCAGGCTGTGAGGCTAACTTTCAGCAAAATGACATAAATTATATATAAATTATACCTCTCCCTTTCTTTCATGTCCCTTCATCATTTATATCACTTTTGAATGTTGTTATTAGGCCTGATGTTTTTTAATTCTCCAGATCTTGAAGAAAAGGATACTTGTTACTTTGGCATATAACAATGTCTTCCCAATTAATATAGGGATGTATGTATCAACTTCTTTAAAATAAATTTATACAATTAATGAAAGTTATTTCTGTACGTTTGCAAATCGCAGCTATACTCTTTCTTTTAATCTGTGATGGTGCATTGATACAATCTATCTTTCTTCCAGCTATTCATCCCTTTGCAATCTCAAACTGTCTCAATCTGTTCCCAGTCTGCTGCATTACAGAGCAGGTGCTTGAAGTCCCAACTTCTTGTGCCCAAATTCTTGTACAGGCAAAAGGCAGGATCTCATACGCAAAATCAAGAGGAACTTACTGTTAAACTGTCCGAAGCTTTAACAGTCAAATCAGCAAGGTATTAGCATCCCAGGTGTTTTGTAATATTAATAGCTTCTTTCTCCTCATTCCTGGGCTCATTTTCGTGTGTTTCATGTAGTACTTGCTACACCTTGCTTTTTCTTCATGGATCTGCAATGTGGCATTACATCTGGGTTTGCAATATGTCTTGTGGTTTACATATGCTGGATATGCGTTAAGTTTTTGTAAGCCTAATGCTGGTTTTGCACAGCTCCCAAGGTTGCATTCCTTCAGTAACCAGTAGTTGACTGTTGGTGAGTTGTTTATTGCCCTGAGGCTTCCAGTATCATCCTGTGCCCACACTTTCAAGGTCCCTGCTGTCATCTCATGCTTTTACTCCTCTGTACTACATTATTTTTGTATAAAAAGTAGTTCACCCCTTACAGTAGCAATTTGTTATTGTCATCTGTTAGTTACAGAAATATATAAGAGTATTTCAGCACACAATTGTAGAACTGTTGTGCCAGGGGAGGTTTAGTTTGGATATTAAGAAAAATTTCTTCACTGAAAGGGTTGTTAAGCACTGGAAGAAGCTGTCCAGGGAAGTGGTGGAGTCGCCTTCCCTAGAGGTATGTAAAAGGCATGTAGATTTGGCATTTAGAGACATGGTTAAGTGGTGGATTTGGCAATGTTCAGTTAATGGCTGGACTCGATGATCTTAAGGGTAGTTTCCAACCTTGAATGATTCCACGATTCTATGGAATCTTAGCAAAAACTAACTGAATAGTAGCCACCTGGTTGTTCAATAATTGCTGTTACAGCTAAACAAACTAAACCATGGCTTCAGATTGCCCAGGACAAGACCAAAGCCTCACAAGACCTGAGGTCTGCGTTGGTAGCTTAGTGTGATGACTGTGGTCTACAAGCAGGAGGAATCCTATATTTCTTGGACTATAGGGCTGCAGGTCTGCTCTCAGAAGTTGAGAACAGAGCCACAAGGAAATCATATGCTACTCCAGGAAGGTGAAAGTGTTACTTGTGTGTCATGAAATGCTTGAAGTCCGAGCTCCACTGAACCTTTCTGGTGCCCAAGCCTCTGCTTGTTACGTGAACATGGCTGTATGTGTGCTCATGCTGCCTGGCTGCTCAGAACACACCTGAGACCTGAGAGAGATCTCAGACCAGGTGTGGGTCAACCCCACGCTTTCCCAGCTCCAGTTCTGCATGTGCGTTTGAGAATATCTACCAGATTGGGTGTCAAGCCAAAGGCAGATGAGAAAATCCAGTGCAGGATGTGGGGGAGGTCTGTCTGCATGGCTCTCTGTATGTTATAAGATTGCATTTATGTACCTAATACCTGCATGATTTTAAGTCACATTTAATCTGCCATCTGTAAACCTCTTCCCTGATTGTAGAATTTTTTTTATAACAAAGATCACAGCTATCCTAAAATGCCTTGGTCGTAAAATGCACAGTGCATTGGGGTATTATTTCACAGTGTAAGGTGTATCTTGCATGAGGCTCAAACTAGAAGTTCCATGGTACATTGGCTATGTTTGTGCAGGTTAATGTGTTCTTTCTGAAGTGGTAAAGCAAAGTACAAATAACTGTAATTGGTTCTAATTGTCTTTCAAATGTAATTTTTTCATTAATACATGTTTATTAAAATTAATAACATTAATTTTTAATGCTTCCTAACTTTTCCTCATCTTTCAATATGACTTACTTTTAGGATCACCGTTACTACTTTTCCTTTCATTGTCAATTCTGGAAATAGAAGTATGGTAGCTTTACTTTTTCTGTATTCATGAGGTATAGGTCCCTCTAAGTCCTGATCAGTGATACAGTTCTTGTTATGAGGAAACAAAATATCATCTCCTTATTGGTCCTATTTATATTCGTCATACAAGTAGTTGTATTAATTATTGTGGTGATTTTATTCTTGTGTATTTCAGAGGAATGCTTCTTTGAACTATTCTATTACCAAAGTTTTTAATTTTTAAAAGTAAAGGAACTTGTAATATAAAACCTCTGTATGCTGTCTCTGTTTAGCATTCAGATCCTGCCTGATAATTTCCTGGCAGATTTTATTATAATATTAATAACAAGTGGGTTTTAAAGTTATTTTATTAATAAAATCAAAACAGCAAACATACAAAGAAAACCTCTGACAACAGAGAATTTTCTGATAAGACAGTGAGTCCTGTAGATATGTGCATGGCCCTGAAATCAATATGAATGAATGGCTAGTATGCTTGCCTCTTGAATATATCCAAATTTTGTGTTCTATCAAGCTTTTATTTCTTATAGAACTGATGTAATAAAGGACATCAGTTCACCACAGACAAGTTGATGCAGTATGTATTTAAACACAAAACACTGACAGATGTAATCTGAAATATATAAAATTCCAGTTTTACCTGTTGCTGTATTTACTGACACATCACTGATAAAGTTTTATCTCAGTGATCTAAATGTGACAAAAATCAACAAAGCATTTTTGAGAGTTCTAAAGATACCTGTTAAAAACTTAAGTGTTTGCAGATGGCAGGAGGATACTGAAACCCTGATTCATTTGATGATGGTTACATTTAAGTGCATATCATTACCATTTGCCTGGACATTTATTGAATGACATAGATGCCAGACAGCAGTCATCAAAGAAAAAATTCCCAGTGTTGTTTATTTTTCAAATCACTTCCTTAGAATTGCATAACACTCACAGGACTTTTTTTGGTGGTTCTTTGTGGAAAGGATTAAGTTTTCTTTGTACACAAAATGTATTATTTTATTAGTTCATTTGCATGTTAATATTGCAACTGTTTTTAAACTGTATCAGAGAAATATTGAGAGACCTCTGCTGAGCCAGGAAAGTGTGAAAAAGGAGATACTCAAAATCAAGTAAGCACATGATTTTATGGATCAGCAGGAAAAAAAATAAATCTTGCAGGTCTCTCACAGTTGATTTCTTGAAGTTTAAGAAGTTTAAGAGGTATGGTTAAATAGAAACAGCTGCTGGAGAATGCATATACTTGAAGATGAGTTAAGTAGCTGCTGGCATGAATCTTCTCTAAAATTAAGAAATCCAAGAGCTGAATGTTGGGAAAAATGGCTTTACAGAAGAGAGACAAGTGAAAGGATATTTATGGCTGGCATGAGCAATGGGTAAGAAAATAAAATTATTTCTGCAGGTAAGAAGAGTTGCAAGGACCATAGCTGTCTGTCAGATAAGAATCTAATAGGGGCATAAATGAAAGTTCCAACAGTGAAAAGTATAGGTTTGAATTATTTAACAGACTTAAATCCTATGGTAACATAGAGCAAGCTGAGATTCTGCATAAAAAGAAACTAGATTCAGCATACCTGGGGTCTTCTGAATATCTCTTTCCTGTATGAAATATAGATGTGCACATACACGCAGTTACATGTAATAGGTGAATATACCATACACTGTGTTGTATTTAAATAACTGTTGTTAGTGTATCTAGTACAGAAATTGATAAACAAATCCAGAAATACTGTGCCTGAGACCTGAAGTACTAAAACAACTTCAGGAAGTTCTGGTATATGTTTGAAGTGGGACATACTGTAGAGTGGCAGATTTCTCCTCTGCTCAGTACTGGTGAGGCCACACTTGGAGTACTGTGTCCAGTTCTGGGCTTTCCAGTACAAAAGATACATGGACATGCTGGAAAGAGCCCAGAGAAGGGTCACTAAGATGATTATCTGACTGGAGCATCTCACCTATAAGGGAAAAGCTGAGGCTGTTCAGCCTGGCCGAAGGGCAGCTCAAGGGGATCTCATGGCAGTAGGAGGATGTAAAGAAGATGGAACCTGGTGACAAGACCAGAGGCAAACTGTAACACAGGAGGCTCCCTCTGGACATAAGAAAACACTTTTCCTTACTGCGATGGTGATGGAGCACTGACAGGCTGTCCAGAGAGGTTGTGGAGCCTGCATCCTTGGAGATATTAAAAAGCCGCCATGGACATGGTCCTGGACAGCTGGCTTTAGGCGGCTCAGCTTGTGCAAGGGTGTTGGACCAGATTCCTTCCAGAGGTCCCTTTCATCTTCAACCAGTCTGTGATTCTAGCAATTAAGCATAACTATAGATGCATATCTGTTTGTGAATTTACATATATTCCCCTGAAAAGTATGTTAATAGTACTGGTAATGCCAATTTGACTAGTTTTGCACTGCTGAAGACACAAAGAGCATTCAAAGGAAGGCTTCACAACTGGTAGTGTTGAATTATGAAGAGGATGCAGTGTAATTTAATACATACACTAAGAGTGTTTTGAAGCGCATTTATATGTGATTACATGAGAGAATAAGTAAGAGGAGAGATGTGATGTTTTTTAACTCTAAACAAAGCAAACCAAGAAATTATATTAGAAAACGATAATAAAATAATTCCATTGGAAAGCATCCACTTAAAAAAAAAATCTTCTTACAGCCAATGGTCCCACTGATGTGTCATGTAACCTTCAAATAACTAGATTATGGCATATTCAGCAGTAGGCTTCTGAAGTCCATAAGGCCCTTGGAAACCATGGTAATTTTCTTGAACTGTGAAACAGACACACCTACCTGTCTTTACTATTAATAGGCATTTGCATGTATAATCTGTCTTGCATTGTGCTGATTTCACTCTACTGGAGTGGCAAAGTATAAAAACTAACTGTATTGGTCTGGCAACCCAACTAAATTCTTTCAGCTTCTGAGTAATAGGCTCAGCCTGATCCCAAAGGCTGCATTTCATTCTTTTGATTAGCAGAGCTTGAGAGCATTTCTTGGCTGGCAAATTAAGCCACCATGGAGCAAACTTTGCATTCTGACTCATAAAGGCAAATATCATTAACAGGCCTTGGAATAAATCCTGCCTTCATTTTTTGTTGCATGTTTTTTAACCCCAGAAAGGATTTAACATAGCAAGACATTTTGTACACAGTATCAGTTGTTTGATGTGGATAATTTCTTACGGGGCACAACTATCATGCTATATCCAGTCAGCTTTTTTGAATATATTTCTAAAGTTAGAAATGTTGTGTGCCCTGGAAAGGAGAAATTTCAATCTCTTCTTATTTATTTATTTATTTTCCATTTATGGTACAGGACAACTGCAAATCTGCTGACTTGAGTACTGCGGGGAGACCTGAATACTGCGCAGCAGACCTGTGTCATGGGCAACACTATTTACAGCATTTACTAAGTTTAGAAACATAACAGTATAAAATACAATCACACTATCTCATGAACACAATTAAAGGTTAATCCTGTCAGACTGAGTGGTACATGCAGGTTCCCGCCTTCTTCATTATGTTCTTTGCAACTGTTAAGGCATATGGAAAAATACAATTCTTCTTAAAAGCACTTCTTTTCATCGCAGATCCAAGGATAACTGCAAACACCATAGATAAACGCCATAATTAATATTTATTTAATGGAGAAAGAGTGAAGTAGTAAATGAAAAACGCTGCTCTTGAAAATAAACCACTAGTTTTATGCTGGGAGTTACGAATTCCATTAATTTCCCGTCAGGAATTTATTTTTGCAGTAGTCATATTTACTCACGAGTGGGCGGCTTTCAAGAAGAACAGCTGAAACAATTTAACTGAGAACCTTGAGCTGGAAATTTTAAGTGTAAACTATAAAAGAGGTTAATAGGGAACAGTTCACCAGAAGTGCTGCTTTGACACATGAGCCCTTTGAGTTCAGGGTAGTCAGGGTTTTATCTGTGGTGAGTGACTTGTTTTGTTACTGATGGAAAACTAGGAAAAAAACCACATGGAGACGATAGTTAAGTACAGGTTAGGCCTCTGGCTGCTTTTGACACTGCAATTATTCATGCAAATACTAGCCTGTGTGGTCAGGAAGATAGGGTTATGGTCTGTTGTGAGTAGTTATGTGAACTGTCATCGTATGCACTCAAGCTGGTTGACTGATCAGTAGCTAAAGGAAAACAAAAATTAAAACACACTGATGCGAGGGGTTAACAGATGCAACAGGGGTTAGGGTTAAGCTGCTTGCTCAACAATCATAGTGATGATGCAAAGGGGGTTAGGATTAGGCTGCGTATTACTTAGTCACAAATATACACAATGCTTGCTCAATACTTATTCTACCTAACAGGACAGGGTGGGAGGACCAAGGCTACTGATAAGGGGAAGAAGTCATCACTTCTCCTACCCTCTGGACCCCTAAATCGGCAGGAATCAGCTCTGCAGTTTGGGTGATGGTCAAACAGCCAGGGAACATGCGTAACAATTAAAAGGTGGAAAGTTCAGACCGAGGAAGACCCGTTTACATCATCTCGAGACCCCTGCCCACGACCACCAGGAGGCACTGCGCAAGCGTAAAGGACCTTTCAGCTCATTATAATACGAGGCGAGGATAGGACATGAATATGTATAGGCGCATTGCATAACCTAATGCATATGTATAAATGATGGAGGAAGACCACGCTGAGGCGCGCATGACGGGAGGAGCGATCCCTCATGTGCCCAGCGCTGAATAAAGCATACCTGCCTTACAACTTTAACTAGTTGTGGAGTCTATCCGTGTATTAACATGAGGAAAAAAAAAAAGCCACTTAAAGCAGCTTAATCTTCCTGTTTGGAAGGCTGGAATGGCCTTGTAATAGTAATGTTAGGTGGACAGATGCTAATGAGAGTTTGGAAGACCCCAGCCATACTGGACATACTGATCTGCTGCCAAAATAAATAAAGCAGAGCAGGAAAGCAGCCTTGTTTTCTAGTCTTCCAGGGGGAAGACAGAGGAGTTTCCCATAACATGCTCAGGGTTCTTCTGTCTTTGTTTTTCATCTTGCTTTTATTCAACATCTCTTTTTATGGGTTTCTACTTCCAAATCACAGTATTCTTTAGCTATTTGAAAATCCTTGTCATGGAAAAAATCCAGATAAAATTATTTCATGTACTTTTTTTATTTCTTGAAATTCAACATCTGTAACGTGTTTCTTGTGTCTTCATCAAAGTATCACACTTTTGTTTTATATTGTCTCAAACATTTTATTGTTCACTGCAACAGTAGTCAAGGTCTGACTGCATTTGTACTGATAAGAAAGAGAAAATTTAGTATATGATCTACTCATTCCACTAATTGCTATTACCTTGCCTAGCTATAAAAAATGCTGTTTCCTTACAACCTTTCTCACTATCATTCTCCCTGTGCTTCACATCCTTGGTAAATGGGAGAGCAGAGGCTTCTGTTTCTCTACTAGAAATGCATTCTGGTGGTCCTCAGACATAGTAATGGCCTTTGTTCTACTCAACCCCCATTTTATTGTACATGTTATACAGATTATAAGGCTATGCTCTCCTTTAATTGTCTTCCTCATCTTCCTCTCTAAGAATTTCAGTAGGAAAGCTGAGTAAGCATTATTTTTTTGTTGGTATGATGTTGCTTGTAACAGCTTTCTAAGGTACACTATCTTTCACAGATTCTATATTGACTTTTCTTGGTTTGCAAAATCTAATTAGAAAGACCCACCAAGGATAGGCTAGTATGATGCCCAAAGTAGGCAAAGTTGGCCTTTTGCGATTTTTAATGTTCCCTTTGTATGCCATGCCTAGAAGAGAGCTCAACCCCTTGGAAGGGTAAAAGTAAAGTGATTATTTCATCTGGTTCTGAGGTAAAGAAAGTGTATACATCATTCGCCATTCAGCAGTAGCCATTTTAATTTTGGTGCATCCTCCAAATAAATGTAACAACACTCGATTACAGTGTTGTCTCAATGGATAGGGATATTCCTGCTGTGATGTATGTGATCACCAAAATAATACTGGCTAAATCATCTGGAACTGCTGTAGGCATGTCACACCCAAAATATTACTTTACAAGACTCAAAACAGAACTTAGTAATATGGAAAAGCCAGAAAATAAAAAGCAAAAGAATTACAGGTTTCTAAGAGACGATAAACAATGGGTGTGATTTCTGACTTAATGCAAACAGGGAAAATCTCTGGCACAAAATTCATACTAAAGTCCAAACTAAGACCTAAGAACAAAGAGAAGAAATACATTATTTGAAAAATCTCTGTTTCCACTCAAAAAATACAGCAAATCTGTGCTTACTGCACATTTTTTGTAACAATGAAATCATTTGAAATCATTTGAAAGATTGATAAGTTGACATAGGGATAACTTTGTAATGATACAGAATTTTGAATGAGTTTCATATTCACGGTCATAAGAACAAAGTGAAAGCATTCACATGTTCTCAAGAGAAGTGAAAATAAGTTAGAATTTTCTGATAGTAATTTTGATGTTTTTTAACAGAACTAATACTAGCAACTGAATTAAAACCAAAGTTGTAATGGCTGACCTTGAAAATGGTCCAAAACAGTCAGCTATTTGAAGCACAAGTATTGTCACTAAGGCAAACTCTGGCAAATAGCACACCTTCATGTCCTCTCATCTTTATGATGAAAGATTTTTCTAATTAGAAATAAAATAATGAAAGTTATTGCATTTATAAGTTTTTATAGCCTCATATTGAGTTTATGATCTGTTGTACTCCATCATTGGAAAGTGCCAGACCCAGAAGTAAGGAAATACTGTCTCTGAATAAAGCAAATTTTAGTATTTCATGGATCTCTGTAAGATGATTATTCTTTTGGAGCTTTTAACTCTGAAACAGTGTTCAGAAATCCTAGACAAAAAATTACTTGATGTATTGATTCATTTAATCATTAAAGGGACTTATGGTGGGGATAGAAGCAACCAGCTGTTGGTCTGGAGCTGAAAATATCTGCCTGTGTCATTGTCAATATGTCTGGACAAATGGATGAGTAAGCATTTGGTGTGAGGTACTGAGCTGTCTGCCACTTGTCAGCAGCAGTGCAACTTCTCCCTATAATATGTTCACAAGGAACATGACTTTTTGTTCATCATTAATATACTTCCTGTCTAGGCTGATGTCATAACTGTTGCCTAGATTTAAAATGTTCCTGAAAGGTAAGATTTGCTGCCCTGAATAGGTACTGCTTAAAATGTTTCTCTTCCATACACAGACTGAGTAACAGGCACAACTGAGCCTGATGAGAGTCTTTCCATGATTATGCTCCACAAGCTGGAAGAAAAGTAATGCAAATTTTAAGAACTAGAATGCACTTTGTCCAGTGGCCTCCTTGAGCCTTCCTTTTCATCTCTGCATCACCTACACACTTCCATTTTCCTTTCTTGTTTCAATGAGAGAAGTGTCTTGACTGAGGTACAAAATCTTGCTTCACATCTGTGTGGCTTGAGTGCTTTCAAAAATGACATAATGTTTGTTCTACATGCTTGAAGTGGAAATACCAATCTTTAGGGAGAAATGGTTTAGTTTACTTTTAATTTCAAAACAAATGAATGTCATTTAGTCAGTCCCCTTTCACTACTCCTTTTATATCAATGCTACATCATATTTCCTTCTGTGAAAGGACTGAAATTCTTTTTGATGTGTATTATGTTTGAAATTCTTTCACTGAGTGAATGAAAATTCAGTACTTGTTTGATCATTTTGCAGAAAATTTGCTTTCTTGATAGTCTTCTGGTACAATGCCAGAAATTACCTAAAGATTATCTTAGCACTGCTATAATATTTAAGATTCAGGTGTTGGAGTATTAGCAGGATATACTGGATATAGAAACAGCAGAATAAAGTAATCCAACTTACTGTAGTTTTGACTGAAAGATATTATCTTGTGCTTGAATTTTATTATTAAAAGTACCCAGTCTGTATGAGTCTCTCACTTTTGTATAAATCCCACAGACCAGTGATGATAGCACATACATTTGGCTGCCATTTCAGCCTGCACCTGAAGTTAGCCACCAAAATCTTTTTTTGGGTCTGTGTTACTGCTACTGTCTAAATGTTCTCTTTCATTCACTCTGTATTTGTTACACACATACTCAAATAGAGATAAAGCTGTTCATTCAAAGGTTCCACAATGAAACATTTATAAGTTTTGAGGGAGCAAATCTTTGTCACCATGCAATTTTCTCTTTTTCCAGCTGAGAACGTCTATGCACAATACTCTTGTTGGTGCTATTACAGATATCTAGGTTCAAAACAACCTACCTTGCTTACCCTGCTTCTCTCCCTTATGCTTTTGATTTTAATAACTTATATTCATGCATAGGAAATAGTGATACTGAGGTTGCAAGATGTTTTCTGCTTTAAAACCTGATTTCACATAGTGATTTTGTGAGTCATTAGCTCTTGGGTTGTAATTTTCTATTTCTGGTTTCTAAGCAAAGAAGCATCTTGTCAATCTGCATTGAAATGGCTCAATTATTTCTGAGTCAAGATCATGTATAGAAAAATACTGGCCTCAAATATAAAAAACCTCCTGGTCTTCAGCATGTGCTACCTGGGAGGACCAATGTGCTATCACAGTATGAATATGATAAATGTAGGAGGCTGTTGAAAATACAGAAATTTGCTTTCTTTTCAGGTTCCTTTTTTCAGTTCTTTAATAGAAACTGGAGACATCCACCTAAAGAGTGTTGTGGTTGCAAGGTATGTGAAGAAAAGTGAACAATAAAGTACCTGGTCCTCAGGCCAACTACAGTTTGATTATTTTGCTCTACAGAATTGGATGAAAGGGTTCTCTGTGCTGTTACTATTGCTTGCCACAGAAAGAGCTTTCAAATCAGGTGCAGTAGGCAGCCTTTTTACTGCTAAATCTTTCATTGCAGTCATGGAGCTGATGGTGATGTATAAGCATGTGGATGTGCAGAACTAAGATGAAACATCAAAAACCTACCTTTGCAAGAGCATATAAAAACCAGATATATCATAGGACTTTTTCCATCCTGCAAAAATTGTTTTAATGAAGGGTTAAGAATGAAATAGATCTTTAACAAGATGGTTCTATGTTTTTCTGTCAACACTTATTACCGATTTTTATACTCTGAGAGTATGTATAGGAGCATCTAAATAACCTACTTACATTACTCATTCTTTTCTATACTTCCACCAACTTTCTTATTTTTCTTTCTCTATGAATCACAAAATTCACATCTTTTTACTATTACATCACAAAAATGATCAATAGGATGGAGTACCTCTCCTGTGAGGACAGGCTGAGAGAGTTGGGGTTGTTCAGCCTGGAGAAGAGAAGGCTCGGGGAGACCTTATTGTGGCCTTTCAGCACTGCTGTGGTTTAGGCTGGGATAGAGTTAATTTTTTTCCTAGTAGCTGGTGCAGTGCTGTGTTTTGGCTTCAGTCTGAAAATAATGCTGGTAACACACTGATGTTTTAGTCGTTGCTAAGTAGCACTTACCCTGATGGGGAGAGGCTTTTTAGCAGGGCCTGTTACAACAGGACGAGGAGTGATGGTTTTAAACTAGAAGAGTGGAGATTCAGGCTGGTTGTGAGGAAATAATTTTTTACAATAAGGGTGGTAAAATCCTGGCACTGGTTGCCCAGAGAGGTAGTGGATGCACCACCCCTGGAGACATTCAAGGCCACGCTGGATGTGGTTCTGAGCAGCCTGGTCTAGTTGAAGATGTCCCTGCTTGTTGCAGAGAGGTTGAACAAGATGACCTTTGAAGGTGCCTTCCAACCCAAACCATTCTATGATTCTATGATATAGCACTTTTCTTTCATTCCTAGTATATTTTGATGCTGCTGATATTTCAGGTAGAGGTTTATGTTTTAATTTGTGTAATGCCATTTAATTAGTATTTGCTTTAATAATTTGCTTTAATATTTTCTAAGTATTTTTATGCATGCTAGTACAATGCATGCTGACCTCGTTTCCTGATTTTACTAAATGTATGTTGAGACCTGAGTTGCAGAACCCTTGCCACTAGACTGAAGCTACAAACAAACAAAAAAAGCTATTCCATTCTGTATTTCACCTTGCAATTGATTAAATAATCACACATGCTACTTTTCCATTTTCTGTTTGTGTAGGTTTTATGACATCTTTTTCAACAGCAGAAGTTCAATGACTAATACATAAATTTACACCCAGTAAGAACAAACTTTGAGCCTATTTCTGCCATGCTTATCCTCTCAGCAGTACTACAGAATTTGCTGGACAAATCCATATTTCCTCTGTTTGACACAAAGATCATCCCTGTATTTTGGAAAATTGCAGAGAAGTCATTTGTTATTAATTTATTTATTTATTGCAGTAATTTACATCTCTAAGTGCTAAACTAAACAGAGAACCCATATTCTGAACTTTAAAAGCAAGAATAACACTAGCAATTCTATTACCACGGCAACTGATTATTTTGACCTATATCTCTAGCCATTCTTAAACGTCTGAAAGGGCAGAAACTTAATGGAGCTCAAGATGTTAAGAAAGCAAGTGAAGTCTTTCTTAGTTCAGCTGAATATTTGTTTTGATTTCTTTTTTGTAACTACAAAGCAAAAAGAAAAAATTACACACTTCTGAATCCTTCAGCATACCACAGTTAAAACTCTGGGCAAAAGCGATAAATAAGAAAGTGGATTTTCTGCTTTTTGTTCTCTACAGACAGAGAAAGCCATCCCATGCATATATTTGATGAGATAAAAGCATTGTGGATAAAGGTGATGTCAAGCCTCCTCCTAGGAGATGTTTCAGCAGATTTATTATGCTTTCTTACATATGAATGAATGAGAGCATTATGAAGGGGAGGCCATGGCAGCTTCTGAAAAGCTGACTTGGGTACTCACACAGAGTATCATGTTGATAAAACTACAGAAATGGTCTGAAATCAACAGTGTAAAACTCAGTGTCCTTCATTATACTGGGAGCCTTGCAGGCAACATTGCATTTGAGGACTTAATGATCTTGACAAGGCTGTGTCTGGTCTCTGTTTGGTCCTGCGCTTAAGGCTGGAGCAGCCCATATGTTAGTATGAGCAGCTGCTGTACGGGAATGTGCTGGAGTGCTCCATATGGGTCTGTGCTGCATGCTCATGAATGTTATGCCAGTGATTACAGTCCAGCCTGTCAGGAGAAGACGCAGCATCTTGATTGTTACACAAAATTAAAGGTGCTGCAGTATGGGAGGGAGAAGGAACCTATGCACAGATGGGAGCTGCGCAGCATGCTGTGGGAAAATCCATCTGCAGTCTGTCTGATGTTGTGTGAAAGTGGGCTTCCCAACGTCTGATGGGATGTAAGATTTACTTACTATCTACACTCCTCTTTTTATTCTATCTTATTAAAAGGGATATGTTATTATGCCATTTTTTGTTGGGCCTTTTTTATTGAGATCCTCCTCCAACCCCTTCACCATCTCTGTCCTCTGTCTCCCCACCTCTAGGACAGAACACTCACATTTATAAAGTATGATTTCTCTAAAACTAAGCCCTACTTTAAAACAGGGAATGGAAAATAATTGACCAAGTATTGTACAAAAGAATCAGACTATGAATCACTTTATAATACTGATGCAAAGAAGAAGGGAAAAAAGAGATGGACGATAAGTATTTTGCTGTCCTTGATATGAGGAAGTAGTCTTCACCTGCTTATCTGAAATGCTGTATTTTAGACATATAGAAAAGCTGAAGAGAGTTCAAAACAGGGCAACAAGAACAAGACCATAAGAAAGCAGGTTGAAAGAGTTTGACTTCTTTCTTGAAACCAGAAAACAGAGTGAGGAGGCAAGAGCTGTCTTCAAATACATTGAAATTTGTTCCAGTGAAGACAGTGGTCATCATTCTGTATACCTGCTAGCTTGCTGTAAAGAAGTTTTAAGTAGGCTATGAGGGAAAGCTTGTTAGCTATGGAGAACAGGAGGGGAGCACAGGGGCAAAGCCTGGAGCCAGTGTTGGTAGACATTCTGCAGAGTGCCTAACAAGCCATGTCTCAGGTTCAGGCACACGCATGGTCTTCATAGTGAAGGGATGTGTGACTTCCTGCGGTCTTGGTTGTCGCTGCATTCCCATGCTCAAGGTTTCCCCCAAGGCTCTGGATTGCAGTGCAGGGAGCAAAAGGGAAAAGCTAGCGTACTAGAATACGTAAGCTGCAGCAACAGTTCTTCTGTAAAATATTATACCCACTGTTCCCAGGAGGGAAATTGAGACACTTGGAGCAATTCTTGTCTTTACTGTCCTACCCTAATTCTCAGGAAATATCTGTGGAAAAATATATATACTAAAATACATATTTTAACAAATTCTAGTTCAGTGAATTAAATAAACAGAGTGAAGACAGACATTAAACCAGATTATTTTTGTATGAAGAAAAATAGGTTTGAATTGTCTGAGTTTTAGTACTTGCATTCTTAATGGTGGGATTCTGTCATTATATATGTGTTTCCGGGTTTGTGTTTCTATCTTCAATTTTTCCATATGAAAACTATCCAAAGTTTTGTTGAAAACCCTCAACCAAACCAAAATAACCCTTCCCACCCAACCCTCTCCAAGCCCCCACCTATATTAAATGCAATGGAATTGTTAGGAAACTTGAAAATGAGACTAACAAAAATCAAGAGGGTTGATTTTTGCTCATGAGTGTTTAGGCATCACAAGTGAATCAGAAGACATGAACCATAGCATCTCTATTCCAAAAGATTTTGAGAGTATATTGTTTGAATCTGACAAATATTTCTGCTATGATGTACTCGTAAAATAAGGCAAAGAGCATGAATAACTAGAAAATTACAAACCCAAATAGGGCATGTTGCTATTTTTCTCAAGACCTTCAATAAAACTTTTCAGACACTCATCTCTGTAAAAAGAGCATGGAGAGTGCAGCATGGAAGTTTTTAATTAGGACAGATAAGTCACCAGTAAAACATAATACACAAGAATTGGAAAAAACCAGGAAGAAAATAGATATAAATTTGTCTAATACTATTGAATAGAAATGAAGTATAGTATCATGAAGTCAGTTTACTTTGACTTTTCTCCCTTTAATGATTTGAAAAAATACTCTCAAATAATTTTTATATCATTTTTATAGTAAGCCTTTCTGGATAATAGAGCATATTTTAAAAATAACCCAATGCTAGGTTTTTTTGTTTCTGCTTTCTTCTTTAATGCTGTATTATATAAAAAAAATAATCTGATCATTAAATTAAAATTGCCTTTTTTTTTTTTTAATGGAAAGTAATCAAACAGTGAATTTTAGGGAAAAAGAAGTGAATTTTAGGGAAAAAGAAGTAAATTTTTAAGACTTGAGTTTTGATAAATCTGGGAATAAGTAGCAACAATATCAAAGTAGCAGGCCACTCCATCCTTGGAGACTCTTCAAGAATTTCAAATGAGAAAAACAGTATCTCAAAAATTTTTATTCTTTTAAAATGCAAATTAATGAAAACATAATCAAAGTTGTATAGTTTGTTGACAGTTCTTATTTCAAAGTTAGGATTTGTGCTATTTTTAACTGAAAACATTAAATAATGCCTGGTCTTCGTGATAACTTCTTTATTTCATAAGGAGAATGCTGATTACACTTGTATTGATTTGGTATATGTAACACTAGTATAAAGTACATGACAGTTTTCTATTTAAAATAGGAAAGGAAAAGTGCACTTTTTATGTCATTAAAAATGCCATAAACTAATTTTGATAGAAGTTTGTTTATTACATTTTTTTTTAATGATCTACAGCTGTACAATATTTTTTTTAAACGGACATACCCCAGATCCATTCCTGTATTCTGGTTAACCTAATTTGCAAGGATTGAAGGGCTTCTGGTAGCCATGATGTCGCACTCCCCTCTGTCTACCACACATGCATCCTATTCTTTTGTTGAACCAAATCATATATTTATGTCACTGAGTTTTTTCAAATCAGTGAATGAGTCTATGGTTCATTACCAGTTTAGGATGGTCCTATACTTCTTCTGTAGGTAAGACTCACATTGTCACAAATGAGGAAGACCCGCCAGTGTATCTTGCATACATCTACAAGTAGATCAAATGCAGCTCTTGTAACTGGCAGTGGCACTACAGTTAACTTGTATGCTGCTGAATACTCTGAACACCGAGGTGAGCATCCATTAGCTGCTATTGGTTGCCCTAAATCCTACTGCTCAGCTCTGTCTCAGCTCTTAGTGGAGCAGTGGGCTATCTGGTCTTCACTCACCCATGTGCAACTCCAACTTTGCTCTCCTCAGATCTCCAACATACAACATAGTGCTTTGGCCATAGAAGTGAGCAAGCTGGAACACATTAGCAATGTTGACCATTAGTAATAGGTGGTAGAAAGTGGAGCTCTTTTGCCTAGCACAGTGCACCCAAAGTATTGCTGGGGAAGTGTGTTAGTGCCTTGAAAAGTGTTCAGCCTTTACGTCGGGTCTAAGATGAGGAAAGATTATGACCTCTGAGTCCTTATATTGTGGGGAAATGTGAATGATTTGCAGCTATAGGCTCCACACAAGTCCTGTGTTTATTCCTTACTGGGATTCACTTTACATTTGAGTGCCATGTCAAAAGTAGAAAATGAGGTTACTTTTTGTAAATGAGCAGGCTTTGCATTTCTTATATTTGGATTAAATGAGATCTTGCAGATATTAGCCAAAAGCAAGCTTGATTACATAAATATTCTCCTGGCCACATCACTTCATTGGGGTTTTTTTAGGAATAATAAGTATTTCAAAGATAGCCTACAAAAATGTTATGTAGAAAAAACAGCAGCAGATGATTTAATGTGAGTGAAATAATTGGCATGATTGGCTATAAAGCTATATGTAACATTCTTAATATAATATATAATATCTTAATATAACATTCAATTTTGCAGTTAAGCATTTCCCTCACAAATAGGAATAAAATTGCATCAATTTAGATACTAAAATCATAGATTGAAACAAAACCCCATTTTGACAAAAATTTTGGAAGTCTGTCTTTCTGTTTGAAAGTGTTTTTCAGGGAAAAAAGATTCTATTTCTGGTCATGCTAATTTTCATTGTGGTTAGGCAGATTTTTGTGGTACATGCTGAAGGGTGACTAAATTTCTTTTCCTTTCTTTGCTCTTAGGGAGTCAAATGTGCTGCCTCTGATTGCCTCGTTCATGTCTGCACAAGAATCACCAGGTTTCTCCTCTGTATCATTCAAACTCAATATATTCAATTAACTGTTCTCTTAATTACTGACTTCTTGAGCTTTAGCTGCCTAATTTGTCAGAAAAAGTTCTTTTTCACTTCTTTGCTACTGTCTTTTGTTCTTCTATCAGAACTAGGAGGGATCAACATATCTCATTTCTTGTGTTGTTATCAGCACTAGTTAGCTATCAAATGCTCTGTTACTAAAAGAGCAGTGGTTGATATAAAAACAGTAAGCAAGAGGAAAGTGGATAATAAATGAAAATCACAGGAAGAAACTGCCTTTTGTCATCAATCTCCTTTTAGAGAACTGCACTGAAATTAACATGCTAGTGTTCTAATTCATGTTAAACAAACAACAGAAAATGCACACTCTAAAATTAACATCTGCTTTTTCTTTTGTTTGTCACCTAGAAAAGTATTTCTTAAACATTCAGAAAACAATTCAGTACATTCCTGTTCTTGAACTATTTTGGCTTTGTGCCTTTTTACATTACACATTTGAGGTGACTGAGCACCAGCTATCTAGTAGTGCATGTAGTCACGGTACATGGCATTGGGCAGTGCTTCTGTTCTGTTAGAGAAGGGAGGCAGGCTGGTGCCACAAACCTGTAAAGAGTTTGTTTCAACATTATATGCAAAACCACAGTCTGCAGCTCAAAACTTCTCTATCATGTTCAGCAAGAAATTCAGCAGGGAATATTCTGTGACAAACAATCTCTGGAATTTCACATGACAACTAGACCTTGGACAGGCAAGCAGAATTCCCTTCAGATGATGAAAAAGCAGAAGATATGCTCCAAGAAGCACCCAGTGCATTTCAACTGTTAATAGCAATTTAATGCTTGGGACCAGATTAAATAGAAACCAAAATAAGATTTCTTAAAAAAAATGTATATTTTAGTCATTAAAGTTCTAGGCACCAACTTTTTCTTCTATATATTCATTCTCATTATGCCTTATGACTTGCTAATTTAAATATAATCTCTACTGCCTGATACAGGTTGTCTTAGAAACTAATTTAATAATGCATTACTGTTTAGGATATTTACATGCATGGCCCTGAACACAGCTTATGGCTGGTTGCCCCTATAATTAAACCACTTGTGATTATAGGTTATGTTTGTAATTTATCATGGCATTTATAAACATCCACTTAATATCTGTTAAAACTTCTTGATTTCCAGATGAGAAATAGAAATGAATTTTGGAGTGAAGCTTCATGTAGAAGTTTTCCTGGACTGTGTCAGCAGAAGGCTGTGTTCTTGTGGCACTTGCTATATTCTGACTATTTTTCACCATGTGTTATTTAATGCAGGTTTTGAGGAATATGGTGAATCTGCTGTTAGCTTGTGATTGAGTCTTCATGACTTAGATTTTTTTTGTTTTTTGCACTGAATGTATGCAGAAGCAAAAGCCAGTTAATATGACAACTGAGAAGTCATTTGTCATTAGTTATCCCCAAGACTGTCTGCATTGCTGTGAGTAGTGTGGAAGGAGGGGTAAAATTGTGTATCAGAAAGCACTATTGATATAAAACCAGCACTGACATAGAAAGCAAAGCAACAAGAGGTGTCTTAACTTTTATCATGAACTTAAACAGACTTGATGCCAGTGGCCCACAGTAACTCAGGATGCTGTAACCTGTAGGTAGAGGGAACAGTGATCATTCATGCTTCTGCACAGAAGCAATGGTTAATAACTCGAGTATTACCCAGTGAGACAACTGTCAAGACTGCATTTTACAAAGGAAGAGGCAAAAGCACAGAGTTTAAGTGACTTGCTAGCAGCTCAGCATTAAACACCAGTCTCTTGAATCCTATCAATTGTCTGTTCATTATACTACTGATACTGCCATGTGTCTTCTGGAGTTCTCCTAAGGCATGCCATGGTGTAGGAATCCATTAAAAAGTTATGGAATATAAGCCTGGTAACAAAAAAGCCCTCTTCAGGAGCACATCTTGCACAGATCTTTTCATAACCACTTTCAACAACGGTAAGGGGCCCTGAGGCTACAAATCATGCATTTCTCCCATACAGTGCAGGAACTACTTCAGAAATCATTCATCTGGGTTTGGATGGAGGGGAAGCATCAGAAATGCAAAAGTATGGCAGATAAATGACATTCCTCTGTGGATGGTTAGTAGCTTGCTAGTAATTACATGAGACTAATAAAGCTTGTGGATTCTGTGGCCCTGGATTCATTTTGTGCGGCCACATATAGCAATCCTGCAGTGGCAATAGATGCAAGTATCACCCCCACTGTAAGCTTTCATCCACAACTAGAAAACTGGCATTCTGTTTTGAATGCATCTTTTCACAGAGATCTTAACTTTTTTTTTTTGGGGGGGGCGGGGAGGGACCATGAATGGATCACTGCACAAATGCTTAGGGTTCAGGCTGTAACTTACACAAAATTCTAACAAGGTCTCCAACAAAAATGGGGTGGTGGTTAGGACTCTCCATGTGGTGCTTTTCTGTTACTAAGCTTTGGCTACTCTGTCACTGTGGCACCTTTATCCATAGAGCAACATGAACTTTTCCAGATCAACATAAAATGGGCCGTGACAGATTATACAACACATGTCATTGCTTAAACTGATTTTCTTTATGTTCAGTAATGTGAGTTATTTTTGTTGGATCAATATCATGACAATGTGGAATACAGGCCTTTCTCTGCAGCCTCTAGACATATAAATACACAAATCCTTATTATTGATCAGAAAAGACATGAAAGTAACACGCTAGATCTTGCATCAGACTCTGATAACTAAAACTTCCAATTTTTTTTTTCCCCAGCTTTTCATGGCATTGCTTCTTCAGGTGCGCAATGCCAGCCTCTTCTTTGCAAGGGAGAAAAAATGTTCAGTAACCCAGGACAAGGGACAGGATAACCTCAATCTCAAGGTGTTTCATGGAAGAACTGGGGAATGAGACAAAGAGCCTTTGGAAATAAGAAAAGGTAGGCAATGGCATCCACAGATTCTCGATGAGGATATTGTGATTCCGTTCTGTTCATTTTTGTTCATTTGTAAAATTGTGGGTCAAAAGAAAACAGGAGAAATTGGAGTGAATTTAAGAAGAGCTGAATATCCAGCATGCACTGTGAAGCTTTTTGTCTCGCAGTCAGTGGAGATAAACTTCACATTTCAAAGACAGCAGGATGAGAAGCCAGATTAACAGAGGAGGAACTGAAAGAAGAGATAAAAATTGAGCCTTCAGTAGTGCAGGATCAAAAGAGTTTGCTGTGATGGCATACTTAACATACTGTAGAAATCAGCTGCAGGATACTTCGAGGCATTGCTGAGATCAGAGAAGACTTCATGAAACCTAGAGAGCAGAAATACAAAAAACTTCAAGAAATCTCAAACCCCTTGTAGGTGACTGAGAGAAGGAATTAAATATGAAATATAAACAATTGGTTTGAATATGTAGATTTTAGGTTTGTGGCAAATTCAACATTCTGATTCTGCATTTTTAACAAAAAAAAAGCTATTGAGCTTTGTGAAAATAAAACTAGATAAAATGTTGTGAAGATTAATTACAAATTTAGCACCAGAAGAAGCAATAAGCATAAGAAATAAGCAGCTAAATGAAATCTGTGTCTTCCTGAATAAAAACAATTAAAGCAAACAAATGATGTGATTATGTGACTAATTCAAATATGAATATGGCAATATTGGATTTCATTGTGGCAGTTATCCATTGTCATCATGACAAAGCTGCTGAATTTTCTGAAAGTCAAAATGTGAAATAGAAGAGCTTGCTAATACCCACAGACCTGTTACAAGTAAAAGATTCAGGGTAGGGGCAACCATCTCAGTTTTAGGGTGTGCTCTGTTGAAATGCTTAGCTACATTTCGAAAGATGTTAGGTAAGGAGTTACTGTACATTTACGAATAAATGTATCCTATTAAAAAGTGAGGTACATCTGGGAGGACTGTCTGTTACTATAGGCTTGATGTTATTATGTTTTAGCTAGGGGGTTACATTAGTATTCAGGAACTTGTTTTATATTTTTCCTGTTTTCACAGCTCTATCCCCTTGAAAATCTTTAAACCTTTTTCTGCAGTAGACTTGCCACTCAGGCCCACTCAGGCATGGATAATCTAAGGGGTAAACAGAATATTGTTATAAACACACACAAGTGTCTCTTACAAGAAGCAGTAAATTTAAAGATGATTAAAAAGCAACAACAAAGCACAAAAACCCTCTCCAGCACATACATATATTACATAACCACTGTTTTTCTTGTAAAGTATTCATTAGAATATTAGTCTTAGAATTGAGTGAAATAAATAAATCAGGCTGATTAATGAGCTACTGTGAAAAATCTCTAGATCATAAGATCAAAAAGAGGATTTATTTGTTATTGCTTTGTGGTTTATTTAATCATAAGGCCCATGTAAAACAGGTATAGAGATGGCATACTGTGTATAAATGAGGACACATTCTAGTATGACTTGTGTTGCGCACCTTTTTACAAAGCTGTTGAGAGTTTCAGTTCAACAGACCACCTAAACATAGATTACTGTGTTTGAAAGTCTTCAGGTTCAGTTCAACTGATTAAAAGTGCAAATTCATAAGGGCTATATGGGTTTAAAAGATTTGTAATAAGCTTTGAGATATCTAAATCCATGTTTAGTTAGATGAGGCAATTAACTCCAAACCTGAACTGCCTCTGTTTAAAGGTGGGGGAACACTACAGATAATGTAATTTACCAACTGAATCAAGTACCTCCAGCAGTGTGTCTCACACACATGAATGTGTTCTTTGTGGGCAGGGCAGTAGATGAGGAATGATTTTTTCCTTTTTGTGGATTTTATATAAAACCCATAGAATAAACCCAGAAATCTCCAAGCTCATGACAGTTCTAACCAAAAAATATTGAGGCACGCAAAAATGCCAGAAGGCTTGTGTGGATGAACAAGGAACTCCTGGCCAAACTGAAAACACAAAAAAGGAAGCATACAGAGAGTGGAAGGAAGGGTAGGAGAATGGACTTGAGGAGAAGGACTTGGGGATGTTGGTTAATGAGAAGCTCAACATGAGCCGGCAGCGTATACTCTCAGCTACTCTGCTCTGCTGTGCTCTGCTCTGCTCTTGTAAGACCCCACCTGGAGTACTGCATTCACTTCTGGGCCCCCAACATAAGAGAGATGTGGACCATTTGTAGTGAGACGAGAGGAGGGCCTGAAGGTGATCAGAGGGCTGAAGCACCTCTCCTATGAAGACAGGCTGAGAGAGTTGGGCTTGTTCAGCCAGGAGAAGAGAAGGGTCTGGGAAGATCTTGTAGCAGTCTTCCAGTACCTAAAAACGGCCTGCAAGAAATTTGGAGAGGGACTTTTTACAAAGGCATGTAGTGATAGGAATGGCTTTGAACAGACAGAAGGTAGATTTAGATTAGATAGTAGGAAAAAATTTTTCACTATGAGGATGATGAGGCACTGGCCCTGGTTGCCCAGAGAAATTGTGGCTGCCCCATCCCTGGAAGTGTTCAAGGCCAGGTTGGACAGGGCTTTGAGCACCCTGGTCTAGTGGAAAGTGTCCCTGACCATAGCAAAGGGGTTGGAACTTGATGGTCTTTCAGGTCCCTTCCAATCCAAACCATTCTGTGATTCTATGCACCTATGATGAGCCTTCCTGTTTGATTCTGAATTGGAATGTCTTTGCTTTGTTGCTAAGTTTGTGACAGAGAATGAAATTTCAAATTAGGATAGCTTGTTAAATTGAAGCTATACTAGAGTCTGCTTTTTATTTTTTTATTGTTATGTGACACTACCTAATCCTTTTGATATAGAAGTACAGAAAGAAACCAAAATTTGATGGCAAATTTCTGTGAAGATATGTTGTAATGGAATAATTCTCCTTTGGCTAAGATGCAAGCAAGTTATTAAGACAGCTAATGCTTGTGATTTTGTCACTTGTTTGTATTCTATATATTACAGCACCTTTTTTTCCTCATTCGAATGTTCATAGCTCTAGAGTCAACCCTGCAAAAATCCTAAAAGCCTTGAAAAGATGTATGCAAAAAATATTCAGCATATGAAGAGGAAGGATTTTTTTCCAAAACCAATTATAATTGAAATTACAATGGAATTATCATGAGCCTTCTTACTAAGCAGCAAGGCTGAGGATAACAGTTGTTTTTCAGCTGCTTAGTTTAGGCAAGCCTGTTGATTGAATTAGCACAACGGGTATTGAGACAGAAATCTGAGGGGATTGATCCTTACCCTAACACATCCTTGATATGACAGCTGGAAATAAATCTATTGCTTGGTAAGGAGAATGTGATTTTGTTCTTATCTTTGAAGCTGTTAGGAAAATAAGACTGTTACTGCCACAAAGTTTATGAAGAAGTATTTGTTTCTCTGAATAATTTATTTTAAATTAATTTTGTTCTTTAAGTTCATCCATATATTTTACTATCCTTTGTGTTTAGTCAGGCTGTTTTGTTACTAAAATGTAAATAAATGTGTATGATTGGAGTGCTTTCCCATACATGGGATTCTTCGATCTGAAGGTTATTAAGACTGCTGAAACCCCATTACAAACTAGGTATTGATGGTACAGAAAATCACACTGTCGTTGTACTAAAAAAGTTAACTTACATATATGCATATTATTAACTTTGGAAGGACAGGTGGTTTGACATTCATCATTTTTCCTAGTGTTCCAAACTCCTGATTGCCAGAAATAGAAAGTAAGAGCTGACAAATTAGACAGAAAATATCCACAATAATTTCATACTCTTTATAACAAGTTCTTTCTTGCAATTTAAGAAGTAGTTCAGCTTGGTCAGAGATTATGTAGCCCACAGGGTCTAAATTGTTTGTACAAGTATTAATACTGAACCTTGTGGTATTTGGTTATGGTGCAGTTAGCAAGCAGAAATAGCAAGATTTTATATTTTATTCATGATGTTTTATCTACAATCACATCTGTGTTAGTGCCAGCATGAGATTAGACAGGTTTTTAGCTTCTGTTTTCCACTTTTACCTATAGTTAACTAACAGGAAAGAAGATACTTAGTAGAAAACCATAAATGGTGTAAAAAGGAGCAAATACTGTTGTTGGTTAAAATAGACTCCTATGAGTTCATTTTATTCATTAAATATGCTGTCAAGAAAATAGGTCAACTTTGGGGAAATTGAATTTTACAGAAGATGCCATCTGGCTTGTTCAGTCGTTACAAGGAAGGTTACTTTTTTTGTTTGTTTTGTATGAAATATCATAGAAGCATAGAATCATAGAATAGTTAGGGTTGGAAAGGACCTTAAGATCGTCTAGTTCCAACCCCCCTGCCATGGGCAGGGGCACCTCATGCTAAACCATGTCACCCAAGGCTCTGTCCAACCTGGCCTTGAACACCACCACGGATGGGACATTCACAACTTCCCTGGGCAACCCATTCCAGTGCCTCACCACCCTAACAGTAAAGAACTTCTTCCTTATATCTAAC
>WYDI02037381.1:0-22520 GCA_009867235.2 Psittacus erithacus | reverse complement strand
CTCTGCTTCCTCCCGGCTTCCCCTCCTCCCTGTCAGAGCATGAGACTCAGAAAGTCCTTGGTCAGACTAAACATTACTTAGCAACTACTAAAACCGCTGGTGTTCCCAGGCTGAAAGTCAAAAACACAGCACTGCACCAGCTACTAGGAGGGAGAAAAATGACTGCTACTGCTAACACCTTTTCAGCTTTAGCTCCTGAGTGGAATGGAAGAAGGCTTTGCATTTACCTTAAGCACTTTATTACTTAGCAAAGGTATTAGACTGGTCACACTGCAAAGGTATCACTTCTGCATGAACACCTGACTGAATTGTGCTTATTATGTTTGCACATTCTAGAGGACATTGAAAATATATGAATTCCCAGCTGACTGGATTTCAGACTAATGGAACATGAATCACATTCTTTTTACCTGAGACTGAGCTTATGTTCATAACAAGAACTGTATATAAACTCCATAGGCTGTAGACCAATTTAACCATCCATTTTTATTCAGGTTTTTTAAACTAATCTCTGAATTGATGTTTTCAACTGAACGTCTTCTGTCCTGGAAAAAGCGCGCTTCACTTAATTAAGGCAAAAGTTTCCCTAAAATTTTCCTATATCTCTAAAGGCAAGACCAGACAAAGAGTGAGAGAGAACAATCCAGCCAGTGGTCTAATCAATCCATTGCAAGAATTAAAGTGTTTCTTCTGCTTGCGTCCAGAGAAGAGTGTGACCCAGTTGTGATTCAAAGGCAGAATTAGCATAGCTGGAAGGCACCGAGTTCATATGAACAATCCCAACATTTCAGACTGTTCAAAGAAATACTTCTAGGATTTGGATCTAGAGGAGTTTAATTCTCTCTAATTCAAGATTATGCTACATCAGTTCTCTCCCTCATGCTTGTAATTGGACTCATGCAATTAAATGAACAGATCTAGCCCCAAACTAACCCACATTTTTTCCCAACATTAATTTGGTGGGAAATTCAGGAATCAAACTCCTGAACCACTTTCATTGAACAAACACTGCCACTGAATTATTAATTGGGCAATCTACAATAAAATATTTTTATCTTTTCAAAACAGCACAGCCTTCAAGCTGTTAACAGATGCAGTTCACAAACTTATTGTAATTCTTTCTGTCTTTCTTTTCTCACCTTATGGTAGAGTCAGTTCTTGAGTCATTCAGAATAAAGCACAATTTCTTGGGACCAAGACAGGCAATTTCTGGCCATTTGATCTTCAGGATATCTTCTTAGGTAGGTTTCTTACAAAGCATGAATCCTTCTTCTGCCTTAGAATTAATAGGTTCTTACTCTATGGTTAGACTGACTGAAATAAATGTTGCGAGTGGATATATACCATGTGCCACTGTATGTGTTCAGTATGAACTGGAAATCTACATCAAAAATGGTGTATGTTTGACAAGTACTAAGAAAGATACCCAAATTCAGGCTTGTGGCTTGATGCTGTTTAACAGAAGCTTCATAATGCTGTGGACTGCCAAATATATTGCAATGGCTTTGGGGATTATTACAATATATCATGCAGAGAATCTCCATAATAATATCTTCATGTCATAATGTATCATGTCAAAAATCCCAGTGCAGCAATTTCAGGGTATACTAATGACCCATCAAAGTGCATCACAATTTTATCATATTTTCTTATGTCTGTTAGTGGAGAAAAAAGTGCTACTGTAAAGTAGTTTCAAATATTTTAGGGAAAAAACTTTTTTCCAGATAATTATTTAAAGGAAATAAAGTTGGACTAAAGCGTGTCACAGCAATTTACGTAGCCTGCACAAGAAAACACTGCATATATGCTGGGATTTTATAAATTCTGCTGTCCAATCCCTTTTACATTTCAACATTGAGAAGACAAACTCCTTCCAGTAGTTCAAAAAAATAAAAATCAAGCATCTTAGAACTGCTAACTTTTGGTACGAAGAAGTCTATGGAATTCTCAATCCTCTAATGTTGAGAAAAATATTTAAAAAACAGTAATAAGGAAAACAGAGAGGGGACAAAAAACATATGACTTAAAACAGAAATCAAGACCAGTAAGGGCCTAGAGTCTTTGTATTGGATGTTGCATATATGATTGTTCATCTGAGGGAAGAATAAAATGCAGGTAGCTTGTGATGTTCCACAGAAAATGTTGTTTCTTGAATCCAGCTATAACAATTCTCTCTATAAGAACCAATCTTATTGTTCTTTAATATTTTTATTATTACATCAAAAATGAATGAAATACTGGAATTCTTCAGATGTTTTTGTATATTCTTACTCCCAAGAAACATTTTACAATTTCACCTTATGGATTTGGTGTACTTAGGTTGATACCTGTTCTGATAAGAAAATGATTTTATGAGTGACCCAAATGACCCTTCAGATCCAGAAATGCCTCAAAGAATTTAAGGGTTAGCATATGCCTGAAGTGTAATGACAGAGATCAAAAAAAGTTGTATATTCAGAAAAAATAATTGAGACAAATGTTTCAATCTGAAGTGTAAAGAGGTGGGCTTTAAATTAAACCAATAAAATGAAGAGTGAAAATTAAAAAATGGATATGTGGTCACTACCTAAATTGTCCAAAATATTATTTCTGTTCTATATTCATCAAGTCTCTCATAGTATGAGTAATAATCCTGTGTACATTCTGCATACATAGTACAGACATGGTGGAGGGTATTGATCCATATATCTATCTTCAGTACTGGGCAAATTGATTCCTGCTGTAATGAAGAGCAATAATATTAGTAAAAACATGGGCAAATCTGATAAAGTAGAGAGGAATTACTAACATAGCTACTGGAGGCTTGTGTGTCATGGTTTAACTGCAGCTGGCAACTACATGCCATGCAAGCACTCATTGCTCCCTTCCCGCCTCCAGTGGAATGTGGAGGAGAAATGGGAAAAGGTAAAACCTGTGGGTTGAGAAAAGAACAGTTTAATAATTTAAATAAAACAGTAACAATAATAATAACAATGATAATTATAATAGTAATGAAAAAGGAGATAACAGAGGGGGGAATAAAACCCAATAAAAACAAGTGATGCACAATACTCACCACTCCTCACCACCTGCAGCCCAGTGACTAGTCCATACCCAAGCAGCCATCAGCATCTCCTGGCCAACTAACCCCAGTTTATATACTAAGCCTGACATTCTATGGCATGGAATACCCCTTTGGCTAGTTTGGGTCAGGTGTCCTGTCTCTGCTCTCTCCCAGTTTCTTGTGCCTTTCTTCATTGCCAGAGCATGAGAGACTGAAAAGTCCTTGATAAGGGTAAGCGCTACTTATCAACAACTAAAACACTGGTGTGTTATAAACATTATTCTAAAACCAAAACACAACACTGTATCAGCTACTATGAAGAAATTTATCCCAGCTGAAACCAGGACAGGGGGGAAAATCCTTACACTGATGGAGGGGTTATTTGGAGGAACTAATGAGTATGTTGCTAAGAATGCTTTGCTTGACATGGCATACTTGGATTTTCAAAAATGCTGATAAGTAATTGGCCCTGCATTTTTTTTGATGAAAATCAGTTTTAGTGTCTGACCATTAATACACAGAAGAGCAGACTCATTCAATTTGGAAGTGCAAAACTACAGGAAAGCACCACAGGAAAACATTCACACTCTACATATGGCTTGCTACAATGGTGAGTACCTTTATAATGTATGCATTTTGAATGTATGTATTTCTTTACGAACAGTCTAAAAAAACAATTTTGTGAAGGAAATATTACTTTTAGTGAAGCAAGTCAAAACATTACATTACGTATCTTTTCTACCTGAAGTACATGAAATGAGTGCATTGTTTAATTTTAACTGCTTTTATATTATGCAAATAGTAAGATTAATGTATAATCAGTTATGTATTACTGTATGTTTGCATACATTACATTTAATTTTATACGTTAGGCAGCAGCACATCTGGTCATCTTCAGAGCATCTGGTGGAAATGATAAATGTGCAGTTGTAGAAAATAGGATTCTTTTGGCTTGCAACTATTAAACTATATAATATTCTATAATGATCTATGCAATTTAAGTACTTGATACCTACAAATAGGTAGATATGCATATAGAATATTAGCATGTGTTTAGTTATGTATATATATATTTCAAAAGGAATTATTGAAATAACATGAAAACCAGAAATCCTTTTAAACTCTGTGGGTTTACCCTCTTTCTGACAATGTAGTAACATTTTAGACAATTTATAAACTGTATTGGAAGGAATAAGATAAATAGTGCATGGAGCACTTATGAAAACAACAGAAAAAGAATCTGAAAATATGCAGAAGAAATTGGATGGTCAATTAACCTCAGACAAAAGTTAACAAAAATTGTATAAAAGTGGTTTACTTAAAGGAGAAACAAATACAAAAGCTACATAGAATTTAGGATTTAACTTCTTTAAAAGCTTTTGTATTTTTTAGCATATTTCAGCTCATTTGGCACTTGCTGCTTAAAAAAACTATCCAGAAATAAAGTATCAGAAAGCATTCCAAAGCAGGTTTGAATTTCACAATTATTTGGTCAAAAACACTTAGTACCTGTGTCTGCAGCGAATCCAAGACAATTGGGTCCACATGTTTTTATGTCACTGTGAAACAGTCACTTATTTCTGCTTTTGAGGACTATGATATACCTGAGACTTACTAGCAAGATATATATAAATGTAACACTGTATAATGCAACCACTGCTTCTTTATGTGTAACAAACTATGACCATAAATTTCTGTACTAATTGTGCATTTAATATTTACCCCAAAATGTCCTTTACTTCTGGGAACAGCCAGTTTCAGTGCTCTCATTCAGCTAGAGAAATTAAGAGGAAACCCTAATAATTGCCCAAGAGTTTACACATTTTATCATCATTAAGAAACACTTGCTACAGCAAGGAACCCTAATGGTTCTAACTAGCTCCCATGAGGAGGATCAAAGCCAGTTTAAACACAGCAGATGACTGCACAAAAAGAGATAGAAAAAGAGTCCTGGGGGCTCATGGCTGACTAGGAGAATACAAGATTTATATATCACATAGGAAGGAAACCTTCCTAAAAGTGCAAGTACATTCTGTGGGCCCTTGACAACTGGTCCCTAAGTAACATGGAAGCTGCAATCAAGATATTGCAGTATTAAAGGTAAAAACACCTCTCAGGGAGAAGATATGTTATCTCAGGATCAGTATGATACTAATGTGGCCACCCTGATACGTCCCAGAAATATCAGCATGGGCAGAACTAGCTCACATTTGCTATCCATGCACAACTCAGGGAGGTCCCACATTTGCTTGCATTGAAATATGAGTTTATGAGAGGTTCAATGCACACATATGGCAGGTTTTAAAAATCCTTTCCACATCTGCCATCACAAATTTAAATGCCTCTTTCGAACTCCTAAATGCAAGTACTGATGGACAGCCTCTAAGGTCCCTGAAAGAGAAGCACAGGTGCACAGAAAGCTGTGGGTTGTACGTGATTGGTATACATAGAGAAGCACACTTGGGTCTGCTCTGGGAATAGCAGGCTGACAGGATATTCCCCTGAGGTGTATAATGGTGAGACAGCTCTCCCTGGAGACTGCTGTCTCAGAAATTGTAAAGGATACAGCAGTGCAGCTGTCACATAACTGCAGCAATGGCTTTCCGGGCAGGAGGCGTCCCTTGGAACACAGCTCCTGCAATTTATTTTTGTCAGCCCAATTACGCTAAAGTGTTGAGCTGCTGGAATTCATCCCAGGCTGTGCAAATATGAATGAAAGGTATGAGCACTGCAGCCACAAAAGATTTTAAAATAATATGATATGGCATCGCAGTTTCTTATGTCCTGCTGTTCCGAGGGAGACATCCCAATAAGTCAAGCTAATCACAGTTCCTCATGCATGCACAAAGCTAAATCTGAAGACAGGGATCCATAAAAGCCAGATTGTTAATGGGCAAGATGCATAAACCAGTTAGTATGAAATGCCAAATAAAAAGACAAGGCCCAAGACTCCCCCTCCTTTGAAAAGAAATAACTTCTTGTAGGCTGGAAGGGGACATTTCTGTCTGCTTGTGGTTGTCTGGAAGAAAGCTTCTCCTGGAGTTTGGTAATTAAGACAACCTTAAGTCATACCCTCCTCATAAACTGCTGCAGTAAAAGACTCTGATATTACACCTAATATCTTTTTCCCCAGGAAAGTCATCTCTACTGGCCTGCTAGGCCTGAGGATGACACAGAGGACCTACACCCACAGCTGTTACTTCCAGGTGAATGCTCTGATCACAGGATAGTCTCACAGAGTGTTCTCTTGCTTGTTGTTATTGAACCCATCTCACTACATAGACAATATTAAATATTCATTAAGCCAGAGGCAGTGAAAAAAAGGAAGATATGTGTATCTGGAGGGTGAAGCCTATACTCCAGTCCCCATTTCGGTATGCATTTCAAAATTTCATGCCAAGTGAAATAGGCTCACTAGAAGAAATGGAAAGAGCTACCCTGAAAATGCCCTGTATCTTGAATACTCCTTGAGAAGGTAAGTGAAGATTTAAGTTATTTTAGGCAGAGTAAAAAAAAAAAAAATTAGGCCTCATGTTCAAGGTGACTGCTTTAACTGAAAAATGCCTGCTTAGACACGGTAATTCGTTTTACTTACCCTTCCAGCACATTGTGTCAGACCCAGAAAGGCTATGTGGAATTAGAAAAGCACCTTTAGAGGGAACAGAAAATTGGAAACCAGAACTTGTGAAAGTTTCAGCAAGCAAAATTTAAACTTAATTTTGAACAAGTTAAATTTAAACTTCAGTGGTAGCAGATACTTAATGACATGGAAGGTTTCAGTATAGCTGATGCATTGTTTCAGAAAGACTTACTATGAAAAGTACTTCTGTTTTAACTCTGGGTATTCAATATAAATCAGAGAGGAGCTTCCCTTTTTTTATTTGAACTGTGATTTAAAAATAACCCACCAGATGTCAAGTTTTTGGTCAAGGGTTATCAAGAGCCGCACACACAGAGGTTTGCTGGATGGTTTTGGTTTAAAAATTCCAGATGCTTGGCATTTTAAATAATTTAAAAGTTGTTCTAAAGAAACATCAAAGAAAACTTAAGATAGTAGCATTGTCAGTTGCAGGAAATTGTAAAATAAGACACTGAACAAATGCTTTGTATGTAAAATGTCAGAACAAATCAAGGGAATTAATACATATATCTGCTGGAATGTTTTATGTAACTCAAAGGTCAGCTCCATGCAGTTAAAAATATCCAGGGCTTGTCATTCTTTTTGCTGTACCTGCTTATTAATTTTTTGCCTTGCTGATTGTTCTTTACAGTGTTTCTTTCACCCTGCAAAATCATTATCATTTTTCTTATGTAATCATGGGAGAGCTCTAACAATCATCCATGACTTTTAGTCTGGCTTCTCTTCCCCCCAGTGCTTTGCACCACTAAATATTCCTGCTTCATCAGCAGTCTGCATGTGGGAACATTCATGTGACTCAAATATATTCCATGTATCTCTCCCATTACTATTTCTGTCACAGAAAATATTCAACCTAGAGGGCTGTCTCAAAACTTTTGGGAAGAGCTACAAGCAAGAATTATAAGTAACCAGCAAAATACATCACAGCAAAAGATTCGTGACTTAAATTAGGCAATGTTTAAAAATTTTGACTACGCAACTAAACCAGTAATAAGGTCCTAGCAGGAAGACAGTTTACATAGGCAAAATAAATAAGTTAGTCCAATCACACATACAAGATCTGTAAAAAAAAAAATAACAAAACAAAACAAGATAAAAAAACAAAATAAAACAAAAACCCCCCTGCAATGTAGCACAAAAATTGTCATCATTCTCATCTTTCTTAGCACACAAACTTCATGAATCATGAAGTAAACAGCAACCATCTTTTACCACTTCTTCTCAAAGGAAACAGAAGACTGCTAGCAAAATTTAGCCTGCAGCCACTCAAAGCGCAGCTTTCCTCCCAGCTCTCCTTTGTTCCCAAGACAGAAAAGCAATTTGCTGGGGATGAATGTAACAGTGCTTCTGCTCTTTCCAAATATCCTGCAAGTGAATGTCCCTTCTCTCACACCCTGTGAATAGGTATAGGATAATGTCTCTTTCTCACAAGTTAGGGACCTAGCTTCACATTCTAATTTAAGAAATAATAAGGGAATAAAAAGCTTTACTAGAAAGGAGCTAAAAACTTTAAAAAAACTCTAAATTACCACTCCTTCATCCTCTTAGCATCCATGATAGAGGAAGAGGAAGGGAAGAAAGTGCCCACATGTGCTAGGTGTGAATCCTTCCTCCAACTAAAGCCAAGATGAACCCTTGGCAAGGAAAGTTGTCATTCAGCCACCATGGTCTCTTGTAGATGACTAACACAACGCAGGATCTTAGCATTAAAGGGCATAGAGGGCTATGGAGTGAATGGTTTCCTGAAGTTCAACATCAGATTTTGACTCCAAGAGCACTTTGATGTTTAGTGCATGCTTACCAAGCCACTTGTCTTACTGAACTCATTGAAGCTACTTAACACATTAAAATTCAACATGTGCATTCCTAGGATTACTGACTAATAGTATGTTTAAGGCAGAGCTTTCCTGGACAGATGTGCTCTGAGGAAATCCAAGTGATATGTGAAGCTGAAAAGCACTTGATTTCTTGGTTTTCTCCACCGTTTTTACATGGCAATTTTGATAATTTTCTTGTTTACATTAAGACGAAACTGAAGAGGGGTTACAAAACTGACAATGGGACAACTTTTTTTTCCCAAACTAAAAGTTTCCAAGAAGTCTTTGCAATGCTGTACTGCTGCCTCTTCAGATCACCTATGGTCAGTGCATCTGAACATGGCTCAAGTGTATGCAAAAATGAGGCAATTGGCAAATATTTTATTTACAAAGAAGCCACTTCAAGACAACCTTTGACTCACCCCTAAAAGCAAACAGGGTATTTTTGCAAATGGGTAAAATTCCATAGCTTTTAGACAGTCGAGGACTGATGCATTTATTGCAAAGGATCATGTTTTATATTGACATCAACTGTTTTCTCTGAAAAGTTTCATTCTGCTCACTTCAATTGAGATATAGGTCCATATATTAGAACTAAATAAGGAAATCCATCTGTTCTCCCACATACTACCAGGAGGCATCCTGGAGTGCCAAGACATTCCCAGAGCCCGGAGGCTCCAGCCTTACCCACTCCCACCCACCCTACAGCTGCTCAAGTGAGCCATGGCCCTTATCTGAGGTTTGCAGTTGGCCCCTTTAGGTGTCAGTCTGGCCCTGAGAAGAGTAATTGCAAGAGCTGGAGGAATACAGCAGAATAATTACAACAAGATATGAAGAAGTGAGATTTTAATAATTTATGAGATATACTTTCATTGCAAATTTTAATTGTATCTTTATTAGTTCTCTATTTAAACTTCCAGGGCAGCAAAAGCAAGGGAGTAAGGTAACATTTTTTGTTGTAGTATACTATGGGCATACTTTTACAAAATTTAATTCTTGTGTTGACTGTCAAAATTACTTTAGTATCTGATTACTACTTTAGAAATATTATATAGGTGTCTATTTATTTAAAGAGACACCTATGTAACACAGGTATGGTAAAGGCTGAAGGCAGAAGCAAGGAAAGACAATTTGAACAGATTTCTTTTAAATCCAAATTGCTGAGAATATTATAACAAAACCAAATTTCTGTTATAATAGTACTGATTACACTTTTGTCTAACACCATAGTGAATATAATAAAAAAAGAACAATGTATTTAAAGGGGAACTGAAAGGTTATTCTTCTAAACAGATCAATGGGTTTTGTATAAATTCCTGAATCATTGATTCAACACTAATACTGCCTATGAAATCAAGCATTTTTTTATATTTTGAGGCAAGATTTTTATACATTAGTTTTTCAGGTACTAAACTGTCTGTAGTTACTGTAACTAATAATAACTGTCAGTGAATACTGTAGATAGTATTCACTTCCTGTATTTACATTTTCTAACCAACACAAGCCACTGCAATGATGTGCAATTTATGGCAATTAATGATGAATTATTATAACGCTTTTAAATGAAGAATTATATTTTAATTTATACAAAAACCATTCCAATTGTTCTGTGGTCCAGCAGCACATTGTTTTCCACATCACCTGTATTAGTATTGCCTCAAATGTATTGCTATGATCATACTGTTTAAATAACCCAAAGTCTTAAACTAAGGTCCTAAAGAAAGCAGTATGTTACAGGTAGGACTAAAACCTTGTAAAAATAAGGATTGTGGAGCTTTGGGACAGACTTCCTGGGGAGGCACTGAGCTTCATTGGAGTCCTTTTTCAGGATGTTATCCAAACTTCTGTCAAGAATGACACATGTATTCTTGATCCTGCCTTAAGGCAGGGGATTGGACCTGATAATATACTGAAATCTCTTCCAGCCATATTTTATTCTATGATTCCATGTTATTAAGCTTGTGACTGGTAAATTATTTTTTGATATTCCTTTGTTCCAGTTTTGCCAGCTTAAACTTATTCATATCTGAAACAAGGGGAAGAAATTTTCTTCTCCAATCCACTCCAACTTGCTCAAGAATGGTTCACAAAATTTGTTTCACTAATTTTTTATATATTTCCCTGCCAACAGCCTCAGTAGAAACAGATTTCTTGCAGGGGACTTGGAAATCTTGGGAAACTAAGACGTTTAGTAAAAAAATTTTGCATGCCTATTTAAATCAGCCCTTTCTGGTCCTTTTCACCTGTCTCTTATTTCCTCTTCCCCTCTTTCCCAATTCTAGAAATCACATAAGTAGTTGCCTCCAAGGATAACACTTGCCTTTGTACAGGTAAAGCTTATTTCACTGCTTCTGACATTAGCTTTCATTCTTGTTTCCCCTATGCTTGGTGCACCTTAGTGTATTCTTTAAGTATATAGCATGTCTTAAACTGTGAGGAATCACAATCCAAAAGGTAGCTTGGGTTTGTCTGGGTTTTTTTGGTTTGGATTTATTTATTTTTTTCCCTGAAGGCATAACAGGTAAATTAAAAGCAAAGGAATATCAAACTCAGGAAAAACTAATAATTATACAGAACCAGACACTGAAAGCCAACAAACTTGAGATATGCTATTGAAAAGGCCAAACAGGAAATGCTGGAATATAATATAAAAGCCAGAGTTACTTGATGGGAATCTGACAGGTTTCTCATTTGACAAAGTGGAGGCCTTGTAAGGGTTAAAGCCTACCTGTTTCCTAGATGCCACAGGAACAGGTCCGGCATTCAATCTCTCTAGTCAGGAGATAATGCCAACAGCACAAAATAATGCCAACAGCACAAAATAATGCCAAAGATAACACCACAGCAGCAAAATATTCCTACCCGCATGGTCCTGTCTTGTTGCCCCAAGTTCCCTAAATATTCCCTAATTGCAGACAGCCTGTCTAGTCTTTATTAAAGTGTTTTGATGGAATTATGCTTGTTGTTGAATGCCTAGCTGTTTTGGTTCTTTTGTCACTTATCCTTATGGTCTATCTTCCAAATAATGTCCAAACAGCACTTCCAGTCTCCATTTCTAAAGACAGAGCAGAACCGTACATAAGTCCATCCGTACTTACAGAAGCTTTCATCTTGTTAAAAGTGTATTCCTGAGTAAAGTCCAAGTTTCTTTTATAGGTCTACCCATTTGAACAAAACACTCACTTCAGTACATTTTCTAAAAAGCTGTATTTTCTGAACCAGCTGTAACTGGACAGCTAGATACATGAAGGAACCATGAGCATTATGAAAAAGAACATCAACTTTCACACATACAAATTAAAAAAAAAATAAATACACATTCCAACAAAGAGTTTGATCACTTTTTATGGGCCTTGTAACTCACACATTGAGAACAGTTCAGTTCTCCTGAATATTATTTGCATCATGTGTCAGAGTCATAGCTGGGCTGATTGCTCCTCATCCCTGTGTAGCTAGAGGCTGTGCCTACTCCAGCATTTAAGATGTGGATATGTAGCATTTTTCCCAGGCTGTCTACTTGCTGACATCCGAACTGGCTATTGTTCCTGACTCTTCAAAAATAAAAATAAGAGAGGGTTTGAATTGGTCCCCTGCCTTTTTGCTCTCATGCAGTTGTCTGCTCCCTGTTTCTGTCAGCTAAGCAGTCCAGCTGTAAGCTTTTGCAATACTAATCACTACCCACACATTACTCAAAGAACAACATCCCTGTTCCCACCCCTTCCCTGAAATAACAGGCTAAGGAAAAACATTGCAGACAACCAGGCAATTTTTTTTTTTCCTTTTTTTTTTTTTGCAAGAATAGGCTTTCTTGTGAGGTTTCCATCATTATGTGGTTTTGGCTGGCTCAGAGAGACCATGCAAAGAAAAGTGCTTCTCTAGCAATTTTAGGTCTAATGCCAGAGACAGCTAAAATATGAGAAAATAAAAAGTGTAACTTTTTTTTTTTCAGGACTCCAATTCAAGTTTAAAAAGTTGAACTGTAACCTTATCAGAATAACTTTTAATTCATTGAATCATAAACTGCAGACAGGACAATTAGGTGATGGGGGATTCCTAACACATGCAATTAAAGGAATGTGGCAGGGAATTGCTAATACATAGCTTAAAATAATTACCAGTATTTGTGTCTGAACACTTTATTCCAATTGAGCAGGACATTTGTTTATATTATATACACACATATTACATGTGTTATTGTAATTTATTAGTATCAGCCATTTATCACAGAAACCAGCAAGATTTGCCCAGTCAATCCAGCGTTAAGTCTTCATCTTAGTCCTTTGGAGATCTGTGCCTTGGCCTCTCTCCTAATGGGTGATATCTAGTAACTGTGGCCAAAGGACCTCTGTTCAAAGTCTTTCCCACAGACAGCTCTGAATCCAGGCCCTCACACACTGTGAGAGTGGACTTGTACCCATAAGTATATCCCATCTGCTCATGGGATATACTAATGAAGCTGACAGGTCCCTTTAATGATTTACAGGCAGATCATGACTTCTATGAAGTGAATTAGTTCTGATGCTGACTTTGGCACCCAAATAACTTGCTGAGATAACAAGATCTCCAGAAATTTTATGATTAAGGTCAATTATTAGACTTAGCTGCTGAGGTATGTAACATAGGAAACTTTCATTTTATCTATTGTACTAAAGTTGCACAATAGTGATAAGCCCCAAATTTGAGTTCTCACTTATTATTATTGAAGAACATTATAACTGCTTGGACCTTGCACTGGACTCAGTGTTCTCAGTATTTTCCGTAGTATTTAAGCAAGAGACAGGAAAAATTCTTCCTACTCAAACCTTAACAAAAATTTGTTATTTTACGACATTTAGAGGGCAGTAAACAACAAAATCCAGGAAGACCATGATTTCATGTTTCACAGGCAACTATTTTACTTTTTTGAGTAATTACTTGGAAAACAAGTTCTTGCATACATGTTCCTGTGAATCTTTTCCTCAGTAGTAAATTGATGTTCACCAATGTATACTTTGTTAAGTAACAAAATCTTAGAGAATTAAACCTACTTTAATTAATAATTTTTTTAATCTCTACGTACTCTGTATGGAGCACTGTTTGTATAGCATATAAAGAACAGGACTTTCTTAAAATAAATAAATAAATAAATAAAGGATTAGTGCTCTGACTACAACATCTACAGTTACGAAATCATAAAAATAAGCTTCTTTATAAATGAAAAGTTACTTTCAGACTGAATGAAACAATTAAGTTCATATGAGGCCAGGTGCCACATTGTTTTAATCAAAACAGAATGAAATCTCAGTTTATAAACTAAACAGTTATTTTTTTCTCAACATTTTGAACAGTGCTGCCAGTTCTCAGAATCTTAATGTTAGCTTTCTAAGACACGTTATCTTTCTAAGGCTCATGGAAATGTGATGAAACTTATTAATACGCATTATTTTATGCTTCTAGTTCTCACAGACATGGAGAAAAATGTGAAAATGTAACACAGGTATGGTAAAGGCTGAAGGCAGAAGCAAGGAAAGACAATTTGAACAGATTTCTTTTAAAAGCAGCAAAAAGTACATCTGTAATTTCCATGATGATGACATATTCCTATAAAATGTCATAATTTTAGTTTTTTTTAGTGTCATGGGAGTTTAACTTTGCTGGTTATATTCAGATATTTTTAAACAATTCAAATCCTTTCTGTTAAAATATAATTAAATCTTAGGCTAAAAGCCTTTGGAAATAAAGTGACAATCTAGCACATTTCTTGCTAATTTATAGATCAGTTCTCTAATGTTTGTTTAATATTGACATATTCACACTTTCCAATTTACTCTTCTTTTGTAGAACAATGTGCAGTATTTCCTGTTAAGTCGTTTAGTCTTGACTGAAATGCTGTAGATGGCACTGCAGAGCATATGAACAATTTTTTTTCTCAAATTGAAGTCTCTTCTTTATTGTTCAGTTTACTGCACAGTATGTAGAGGCAAAAATTGAAAAGTCTTTCTGAAATGAGAGGATCTTCTAAAGGATTATTTCAGAATATGGCTAGTTAAATCATGTGAAATGTAGTATGAAACACAACTGATTAAAACATTTGTAAAATCAATGATACTTTTCTCTCTTTTATCTCAGCTGTGTGTCACTGTGCCTCTCCTAACTATACAGCCATCCCCACTCAACCTTTGCAAAATTCTTAACATTATTCATCATTAAAACTGCTTATAATGAATATTTATTTTCTTAATAAAACTTGTGCTCCAGATCAAAAGGGATAACTGAGTCTGTGAGTAGCTATGTACAAATTAAAGGGAAAAAGACTCAGTCTATACAGTCATTTCCAAATAACACCCAGGCAATTCCATTGTGAGCTGGATATTTTCTAAACATGCTAGTTTATGAATGCAGAATATACAGGAAAATGCAACTCCATAATAGCTATGGATGCTTTTTTTTCTTTTAAATATTAGATGTGCATGTGTATCAAGTCTACTTAAAAAGCTTAGCTTCAGGAGAGGTATCAGACACATCTAGTCAACAGACTTAAGAGTCAACACCAGGATTTCACCAGTATTTTTTTTTAATGAATCCATTTTTACTTCACACTGAAGTGGCCAAGGACCACATACACATACTCCTCGTATAAGTACAAGGCCTTACCCCTTTTTTAAAATTGGCACTGCACCAATCACAGCTGTGTAAGAACTGGTTAAACTCAGGGGTACTTTCCTGAAGTCTTTGTCTCACCAAGTTTCAAGTGCTAATAATACAGGCAAAGCAAATATGAGCCTAGGGCCTGAGAGGACGTACTAACCTATCCATTTGATAATGTGATAAAAAGACAATGGTGGTATTTCAGACCTTTAGAAGACTAAAGCAAAGGAATGAAGGAGGTGTTATATCTTTTACAGGATACCGCACTGAGTCCAGTTTTCAAAAATGCTGTGCAATTAATATTATTTTATAAGCTTGGATATCATTCAAAACCCAGCAACAGAGTGCTCCACTGCCTTGAGGGCCAGCCTTGCATTAACTAAATAAGCTTAACTTATTCAGCTTTTCAAAGAGAAATTTTGAGGTAGCCTTTATCCCATTCTGTAAGTACACACATGCAGAGCAGAGATCTGATGGTAGGTTTTTTGATATGCAAGACAAAAAGATAATAAACTACAACAGCAAATGAAGCAAGAACTAGGCGTATTAAAACCAGCTGGCAAATGATAAATTTAAAGAGAAACCAGGCTAGGATGTGCCAGGTGCTTAGGAAACTAACTACTAAACCAGCCCACTAATGATAGAGTTATTAATCTGTAACCTTAAATCTTTAAGATTAGATTTTTTTTAAGAGATATGTTCTCACTAAATCACAGCATTCCAAATTTGATGCACAAATTTTCAAATAAAATGCCATACCTTGTGTTAGAACACTAGCTAGATAAGGTCCTCTGCTGTCATAAAAAAAATCTTTTCTAGTGCTGATAATAATCCTGTAAATTGTATTTTATTAAAAAGAAAAGGAGATAACTTTGACTTCAAGAAACCATGAGAACATAGGTTCTATATGGAACTATGACAGAATACTATCTATAATTCACAGTTGAACAGTAATTTATCTTTTCTGCTTCCCACCCTCTCTTGAATAAAATATTTCACAGGATTTACTGTGGAACAAAAAAAAAAAAAAAAAAAAAAGAAAGCTTTGTGATAAGAAATCAGCTGGTTAAAGGCCTTTAGGCACAAATCTTATGCAGTGCCGAGAGGAAAAAATCCACTGCCAAAATATAAAGCTCCTCCTGCCCCTTACAGTATCCTATTTAGTTAAGATCTATACAGTGTAAGGTCAGAGACGTCCGTCAGAGAGACTAGTCAAGATTTTGGATTGTTAAAGACTTCTAGTCAGTATGGTGCATCATGCCTCCTACTATATAATCAAATAATTCTGGCTACTCAGCTGGCATTTTGAGAAAGGTGTAAACCAGTTTTGAAACATAAGGACACCTGGTTTTGCATAGAAAGCATGGTCAGAGCATCCTCATTATACCAGGCTTTCCTGAAATTACTGCAACCTGACCTCAGCAGCGTGAACTAGTGAACCATTATTTTATGTTTAAGTAACAGGATGAAAATAGTGCCAAAATTTTACATCATTTTCATATTCTCTACCAAACCATATGCAAAATCACTTTTGTCCCCAGAAAGTTTTAATTTTGGAAGTAAGTCAGCTGATTTCTGGTCTCATGTAACTATTTGAGTTCATGTAAAAAGAAAAGATGTTTTCAAATTATAAAATAATTTAACAACTAGAAGAATATGAGAGAACTGCTTTCCTCCAGCACAGTTCAAATCACAGTCTTAAATTCTGTGCTACATTTAATAGCTTTTTAATATAATTTCTTATTTCATTTGTCTTTTCCAAAAAGACCCGGGCAAACAAATACTCACTTCCAAATCAGAAGATAAATAGTAAATAGCAGTGATTCATCTTCAGTGAGCCTACATGTGAAAGTACTTATCAAAAGCAAATGAGAATCAAGTGAGTGTATACCTTTTGATACACTTTACCACAATACTTGCATAGAATCTGTCAATTTAATGTGAAAAAGAACACAATCACGTAAAGCATACTGTGATGGTAGCAGCATCTGTCTTGCATGTGTTTCAACAGTATGATTAGAGGGAGAAAAAAGAAAGCAAGCTCATTTTTTAATGAGTAACATTTCAGGGCCATTTGCTAAATTACTATGACAACCTATGAAAAATAACGTGTGGGCACATCTTTTTTTCCTCAGATAACACATGTTTATTACCTTTCTTTAGTCCAAAGTATTGATATGCTAGAGGGAAGGGATGCTATCTAGATGGACCTTGACAGACTTGACGAATGGGTCCACAGGAACATCATGAAGCTCAATGCAGCCAACTGTAGATCCAGTGTTACCAGCTGTTGGGACGTGAAGTCTTAGGAAACACAGATACTGAACACATGAATGCATAAACATCTATCTAACAGCAGATCACTGAAATAAAATGCATTTCAGACCACAGATGTATGAGTTAGGTGGTCCTCCCTCTTCTCTGTTCTGTGTATCAGCATTTGCATTGATTGACCTTCATATATTGTTTTACTGTAGTTCCTAGAGGCAAAATACCTAGTTCCTGCTGTGCTATACTACAGGCAAAGAAACCCTTTCATTTTTATTTTCATTTTTTACTTCAATCTCCAATCCATCTCAAAAAAAAAAAAAAGAAAAAAAGAAAAAGAAAATAATGAAGAGAAAAAAGAATTAAGAGGAAAAGAGAAAGGCATGGGTTATAGGCATGAGGAAGAAGAAAAAAAAACAGAAGTTATTAGAACAGTGTGTATTAAATATTGAAAAGATATGCTGGTAAAGAGAGGCATTTAATGCCACAGAAAAAAAGGAAGCTAACAGCTAAGAAGGGCTTGAAGAAAGAATCAAGATGACTCTAAAAGCAGCATTTTGAAAAGGAACCATTTATATGATATTAAGACCAAAACAGTAAGCTGAGCTATGAGACATGTTGTTGTGGTTTTAGCCCAGCCAGTAACTTGGAACCACATAGCCACTTGCTGACTCCCCCCACCTTCTTCCTCTCCCCAGCTCCCAGAGGAACGGGGAGGAGAATCAAAAGAACACAGCTCCCACGGGTTGAGATAAGAACAGTCCAGTAACTAAGGTATAACACAAAACCACTACTGCTACCACCAATAATAATAATGATAAGGAAAATAACAAGGGAAGAGAATACAACCGCTCACCACCCAGCCTGACCAAGCAGCGAACTAGCCCTTCTGGGTAATTCCCAGTCTACATCCTGGGCATGACGTGCTACGGTATGGAATACCTCTTTGGTCATTTTGGGTAAGGTGTCCTGTCTCTGCTTCCTCCTGGCTTCCCCTGCTCCCTGGCAAAGCATGAGACTCAGAAAGTCCTTGATCAGAGTAGACATTACTTTATAATGACTAAAACCATTGGTGCCATCAGCGTTGTTCCCAGGCTGAAAGTCAAAACCATAGCACTTCAGCAGCTTCTAAGAAGGAGAAAAATGACTGCTACTTCTGAACCCAGGACACATGGTAAATTCAGATATAATCTGGATGTACAGATCATGGGGGAAAGCAAAGATGAAGTCAAAGATGTCCAGTCTCCATGCCTCTGCTGATGTAATCCAAGTTGACAGAGAAAAGGGGAAAGGAAGATTAGAAATTTAGCTTTAGGTCTGCCAATCTTAAACCAAATTGATAATTCCATTCGTAACTTTTCAAAGTTACATTCAAGAATGTGTGCAGAAATAAACAACACTGGCTTAGAAAACCCAGGGTTTCTAAAACCTAGCATAAAGTAGCACAGAATCCTATAGAGAAGTCATTTTTGGCTCTTCAATGACCCTTTCAACCAGAAATCGTAGATAACCAAAAATGAGTAATGCCAGTGTTTTATTCATCATAGCACTGGTTTGTCTAGAAATATGAAAATAACCTTATTTTGTCTGCAGTACAATATACTATTCTATGCAAAAGCAACAGGCAGCATATGGCAGACATTATAGAAAACAATGGTGTAGCACATTTCCCAAAATAAAACCACATGTAATAGCAATATGTGAGTTAAATCAGAATTGCAGTTTCACATAAAGGCAATTATCCCCCCAACTTTTTCCCCATTGTTTCATATTATAGCACTTTGCAAAACATTGCAATGAAGTTTTAGGGAGTAATTTTGGCATTACAATTGCTCTAACCTTTATTAAACATTGCAAAAGAAAGGCCAAAAAAGGTGTTATGATCAGTTCGCATAAATACTGGTTTAGTAAGGAAATTGCACAGAATGAAAGGGCAGGCAATGGAATACAGAAGGAAAGAGACACAGGTTCTGAAAGATTAATGTGGGCCTACCTAAATTAAAAAATAACAATAAAAAAAAAATTCCTGAAAAGACTTCCAAAAGATTTATATGTCATCCCACATAAACTGTTGTAAAAAAAAAAGGGCGGGGGGGTTGGTTTGTTTTTTATCTTTCATTGAGGAAACCAGCTAGTGTGTCACAGCAAAATAGCCTTTTCCTTTCTACTAATACATCCATCTGCTAGTGGAAATGAGGGTTTTTTTACAAAAGAGGAATATTCCGAAAATGGATGGGTTCTTAACTAAATAGGTGCTACACACTGTTCCAGGAAATTATGAATGATTGTATATCTTCATACACAGATAGACAATGCACATTTTATAGGTGACTTAGAGTAAAAGGGGGGAAAACAGGAACAGCTAAAGCAGAAAACCTGTAATTCATTGAACTCCCTCTCATTGTAATTGCCTCCATCTTAAGTAACCTCACAGCAAGACCACTTCCCACTCCTAAGCAGGAAGATTCCTTGCACTTGAAAGGGTGGTGGTGTATTTCCAAAGTCAAGAAGACAGGTATAAAACATTTCCAAGCAGTTACATGCTCCAAACAAGCTCACGCATCTAATGGAAGCAGAAAATTAAGTTAGTAATTTCCACTACTACTACTTACATGGAAAATAACACAGTGTTGGAAAAGTTCAAGCAGTAGGCACAGATACAGAGGAACAATAGGAGTAACAGAGTGGATTTCAGCCCAGAGCAGTTTAGCACAGTTACCAAAAGTCCATCCAAAAAACACAATGGTTCATGTGGTGGGATTGCTGCCTACAGGCCACAAGTATTTTAGTTCAAACTTTAGTTGTGGTCATGCACAGAGTTCAAGGAAGCATTTACAAACTGAGAGCTAAGCATATGTTTGTCTGCCTTCCTGGAGCAGACTGGAGTGCTTGGTGCCTCAAAGGCTTTAGCTCAGGATGAAATCGGGCACCAAACAGAAGCCTGCACCAACTGTGCAGTCACTTCAGTGGCAGTTTCCATCTGTGCAAGGAATTCCATAAGAATGCTTCTCAAAGTAGATGCCAGAATGCCTCTACTATGTAACAAAAACATCATGGCAAAGTCCTTACTGAACACATTTTCTAAAACACTGTCACTATGCCAAATGGTTACTTGTTCAGCTTGTACAAATCTTTCAGTCACTCAAGTCTAAAAATGTTTAACTTAGAATCTGCTTACTTAGTTTCACTAGCCCTGTTTAGAAGAGCTCTGAACACCACACAATTAAGGCTGCAAGGTAACCAGGAACATTTTGAAAAATGAGCTCTATGAAAACCAGCTTACAGTGCCAACAGCAATTATCCTGACCACTTTATCAGATTAATGATTTAACAGATACTTGTGCAATATTCAAATTTTCGTCCCTGAACTCATCAGCTCCCTCTTTATAAAGTCTTATATTGGTGTCACAATTTCATACATGTGACAGTTCTTTTTAGATGATTCCTGCCTCATTACAAAATTTTCTCCATTCAAAACAAATAATCAGCAGTCTGTTAAAAAAGTTTCAAGTGATTTAGCATAGCTTCTTAAAAGCTAGGCAGCTGAAACAGGTAATGATTTTAAACCTTCATAATACTCCCCAGGGTGAATCTTTGGCATTTTTATCTTCACTGAAAGGAGCTGAAATAGCCATGTTGTGCAAAGACCTGACTCTTTAGTTAGTAAGGTAACCCATATTGAACTTCCTCTGTTTATGGAGAAGAGAAAGATATGACAGAGGAAACACACCAGAGGGACAGTAGATCACTTTCAGCGTTGGACTGATATTGGATATGTACTTGCAATTCAGTTGTTATGGATTTTTTAATTTTCCATGTTACACCCTCCGTATGTTCTATAATTTGATCTATGGAAAGGCAGAAACAATATCTGTCCATAACTTTGCTGCTATCTGGTTGTGTGACTTCAGGCTGATTTCTTTCTATTCCCGATTCTGTGTTAAAGCCCTCTTGAATTTGGTCTTTCTTGACCACCTACATCTAAACAGGAGCTGCAACTCATAATGAATTTAAGCTTTCTCATCTTTGTGTTACTGTCTCTACAACTGAAAAAAAAAAAAAAAAAGAAATCTTTTAAATAATTCTTCAATGCAGTTCTTTAGAGTGATTCAAGAACCCATTACACAGTTTTGTGTACTTTCTAAGACAATGGTAACAGATAAATTCCACAGCTGCAAGTTTAGTCACCTATTCAAGTATATACTTGACTGAGCTACGGGCATGCCAGACAGGCACAGGCCACCAGTAGCTTTCCTTCAGTAGTAGCATTTACTGAATACAGAATCATTCCTTGCAGTTTTTAGAACAAGAGGAATGAACCAGGACACTAAAGCAGAGACATATAGTTCTGTGCTAAATACCTCACTTTAAAAATGGCTTGGAATGAAAGTACCCTATCTGGCAGAAAGGCCACATTTACTTTATTTTTCTGCTTGCAATTTGTTATATAGCTATTTAATGTTCTCTTTGTATTCCTGACTATGCTGGTTGCTGCTTTCTAAAGATCAGGGGAACTTCCTGGCTGCAATCAAATGTGCATGTACAGCTGAAAGATAGTTCCGAAATATGGTTTGGGAGATAAAGCAAAGAGTTTGCAAGGAACAGTATCCAAGCGTCTTAGATGATGGAAGAGCGGAAAAACCTGTATAGAGTTTAAACAGATGACGTAATTTGCAGGACGCTGGACTTGACTCCTGAGCTAAAGGAAGCTTATTTTGCAAAATAGTCGGTGGAGATTTGTTGTAAGTCTAATGGTCAGAAGACTTAACCTTTCTGTTATCCAGAAGGAATTATTTGCAGCAAAGAGTAGAATGGTTGACTGCAGAAACTTTTAATCTTCTTACATTAAAGAAAAAGCTGTAGAAAGATTCACCTCAATGTTCTGATGTCCACTGAGGTAAACTTTAAGTTAACATTTGTCATGGTTTAAGCTCAGTCGTAAATCAGAAAAACCACGTAGCTCGCTAGCTCATTCCCCCACTTCCTCTCCCCCGATCCCAGAGGGACGGGGAGGAGAATCAAAAGAATACAACTCCCACGGGTTGAGGTAAGAACAGTCCAGTAACTAAGGTATAACACAAATCACTGCTGCTACCACCAATAATAATAATGATAAGGGAAATAA
>WYDI02037376.1:0-17205 GCA_009867235.2 Psittacus erithacus | reverse complement strand
CCTTCTCTTGTGCAGGCTGCCCCAGCCCAGCTCTCTCAGCCTGGCTCCAGAGCAGAGCTGCTCCAGCCCTCGCAGCAGCTCCCTCATGGCCCTACTCAGAACTTGCTTTAACAGGTCTACATCCTTTAACTGAGGTTTGACAGTGCTTAATGTTGATTTTCCTACCCATTTAATGAGTTGTATTAAAGGTGGTAACATACTTTCAGAGGTAGCAAAACCTGCAGCCATGTGAACATATGTTTCATTTCTCACCTCTTACTTCTCTATTTAACTTCTGCTTTCCCTCAGCCAGCAACTTGAGTCTTTTTCTGAAAAAACACATCTTTTTTCCACAACTCTATCTCAGGTGCCATTATATGAAATAAACATTTCAACTTGGCCTTGTCAAGGAAAAAGAAAATCAAGTTGTTGGTGACAGCAACAGGTCTTCATCCTATCAGGTCTCCAGGACTCGGAAACTGGCCAAGAATTCTGCTGTCATTTTGCTGTAAATCTCTCTCCTTTTTCATGCTTTACTTGAGCAGGTTCATTGTTTGCAGACTTCAGGTGTCCCCACACAGCAGGTGCAGATCTGTAGACGCTGAGGGAATGATCTCTCCTTGCAAAGTGCTCACTGCAAGGCAACTACCTGAGCTGGAGAGATGGAGGGGGAATACCGCGCGCTGTTACATCGTCTGGCTCCTCTGAACCAGGCACGGCCCTGCACTGTTGCTGTATTTTGCTTTAGCAGCCAAAATTACAGAGAAAATAAAATGAGCAATATTATCATATGAGACAGCAGAGCCTGTGAGCGATATTTCCTGCCCCACGGGTGTCCCCAGGGAGGTTCAAGCATGCCAACTAAGTCATTGGAAGGTTTAAGCATGCAAACCAAGTCATTTGCTCTCACAAACAGCCAACACAAGCTGTCAGGCATACTGTGCCATCAGAAAATCCACTCTCCTGTTTCCAGGGAAAAGGTGAGCTCCTGAAGTTAGTTATGGCACTGAGCACTTGGAAACCTGTTCCAGGACGGAGCAGAAGATACCAGAAGATAGTAAGTTGCCTTGGGGAGCAGCTCTAGCTCACTGCTGACCTGCAGCCCTCCTAGAAACCTGGTGGCATATAGAAGTTCAGACAGTGAAGGCAGAGTAAGGAGGACGGCTGAAAAGGGCAATGAAAGGTTCTGCCCAAATCAGACACGCAGATCTGAGAAAAAAGAAAGCTTTCCCTTAGCAACTTATTGTAATTTGGTATCATCTTCTGGGAAGGTAGAAATGCAGCTCAGAAGAGAGAAAATACGTGCTGAGCAGTTCTGTATCACTCCAGAGGCTGCTCTTCATCCTGAAGATGGACACCAGTGCAGCCTGGAATATGTAATGCTGGGCAGCAACATCATATGCTTGCACACCCAGTGCGAGGAGGAGCGGTGGGTCACACTCCGACTTCAGAGAGCACTGAGGTGAGGATACACCTCCATGCTCATGGCCATTCACAGCTTCCCTCTTTGCCTTGTGACAGGAGAAGGAAACTCAAACCCATGACTGAACCTGCTTGTCTCGGATGGGAAAAGCTGCTTGTCGAAGAACTGACCTCTCTCAGCTGACTACACTGTCTGACTGAGGTAAGCAACACCGGCATTCATTGCAGAGGTTCTGCATCATTAGCATTTAAGCAAGTCACAGCACGCTGTCTTCTTCCCATCCATGGTCAGCATCTGCTAACAAAGGAGACACCCACATTGTCCTGGTGACAGCTGAAGAGCCTGGTGAGGGCAAGGGTGTTGGCAGGGTTGTTTGCGAATTTGCTTATAAGCAATCATAAACTGTCAGACTTCTGGGAGAGATGCTGGGGCTTGGGGCAGAAATGCAATATCAGGCCGACAGAAATCACATCACCTGTTGACTTTCCAGTCCTTTTTGAAGTGCATCCGCAGGCAGTTGATTCAGCTGTGTCTCAGCATAGCAGGAAACAAAATCCATATGCAGAAATAACCAGTCTTAAAATTTCAAGCATGTCTTCTGAGATGCTTTCAAGTTTTTAGACCTTAGGAAAGAGTTCCTACACCTGCTTGGTAAACACAGCCAGATGACAGAATTTAAAAGGCTTTTTATTATCATTATTATTATTATTTTGTCCCCAAAATGGGTTATTCCAATAAATGGGATAATGCTTATTTCTTTTCTCTAACAAAGAGCATTACAGTCCACTGTGTCATTGTTTAGGAGGCAGATCTTCAAAAGAGATCTGAACTGCTCAGCCTTTCTCTGCTGCTATGCTCAGAGTTTGCAAAACAGCTTCAGAACAGAATGCCTGGAGCCATCAAAACCTTTAACAGAAAAAAAGAGGCAAACTTGCTGCCTTCTGCAGTCACAGTGTGATGTGACTGTCTGGGGCTGGTATCAGCCTGTAGCTGTACCAGCGGCTGTTTCACACAGAAAAGCATATGCAGAAAAACAAGGACAGGAAGGTTTCAAATGAGCAAAGAGCAACATGCCTGCAATAATCCAACATGGAAGAGGCTGAACTGCAGAAGGCCAAATTCTGAGCATGACCAGACTGTGCTTCAATCCCTCTTGTTCTGAAAGCTGAAGCTAGCAGTGTGCTGTTAACTCATGAGACGCAGAGCACCAAGGTATAAAACAGCAAGACCCCCAGCACAACTTTGAAACGCTTCCATGTGCCTTCACATGGATGCAAACCAATGCAGAACACCGTCTTCCTCAGGATTTGGGAAAAAATGTTGCCGATGTCTGTCTCAGGTGATCTCTTGTGGAGCCTGGGTATAGTCACTGGCCCTGCTTCAGGCACTGGCCCTCTCATTGGCTTCACCATGGCAGTAAACATTAAATCTAAACTTGGGAATATTGAGTTTGTCATTTAAAAAAAGTCACGTCATATAAAAAGAATATTGTACCTGTATTCCGTATGCAATGGTTTTTTCATGGTGATATTTGAGTTTACCTAGACAGTTTATATGACTCATTCCACAGGAGGTGTGTTTTCAGAAAACAACTGAACAATTAAAATGTGTTGAAATTTCCTAAGATAAGAGAAACATTTGCTCAAAACTGTGCATGTTTCTTTTTATCAAAATGTACAGGAATGTTATAAAACATTTGTAGTCCAAAGGCAGAAATAATCTGTGTTTTTTTCTCTTGCAGAGATCTAATTCTGATGTCAACAGAAAACTGTTGACAAGTTCTATATTGGCAAAATACAGACTAAGGAACTTAATATTGTTTCATCAAATGAAAATTCTCCAAGATAAACCACAATGAATTAATCTCTTCTTTACTCAGTTTGCCTCTATAGATTTCAGATGAAAATCATAAGTAAGAGTTTTTTAGACTCCATGAAGCCTCTACCACTGCTCTTTTGAAAGCCCTGTCCCACATACATAATCTTTGTGACAAAAATTCTCTCTTAGGCATCCAAAACTGCAATTTTTTTCTTACTTCTACATTACTGTTTTTACTATCTTTGCATACGCCCTGCTCTACCTGTTGCATACTGGCAAAATACAAAACTAAAAGGAAACTGATGCATTTATGGGCTTGGCTCACTTCAGATTTAAGGGCTCTCTTGGGAAAGTGGTTCGATTCTTTAGATGCTGATGCTTCTCTTTTTGCCTTTCAGATAGCAGTATTTGTACCCTGGAAGCACTACTTGCATTTCACCAAAGGATTTCTCAATGTCTATCAGACAGCTGTAGGACCAAAGTGTCCATGGGATGGGATGGGCTCAACACAATCCCTCACTTGTGGGCAGGAATGAAGTAACCAAGGTGGGGTATCTCTTGCCTCCCTCCTCTTGACAGTGGTAGCTCCTTCTTGCAGCAGCTGGTCTTGCCTCTCACGGGGACTTGTAGCAATAGGAAGCATGTTTGCCCTGACATTTGAAGTTCTCCATACATTATCCTTTTCAGCCTGCCTCCTTGTTTGCACCTAAGGATGGTAGCAGCTGTACCATCCCTTCCAGCAAAACTCACATCTGGGATTTTCAAAGCTCCATCTCTTCATGCTCTGAAACCTTGTGGTCTCTGCCCATACCCCCTCCAACAATGCTTTGCTGCCAAGTAGTTAATTCTGCTTCATGACCTCAGGAACCATGAGTCGACATTAGAGACAGATGACCTACCAGAGTTAATTCATGTCACTCAATAAGAATTGCATTTGTGACAGAAATGGCCCTAAGGGCCTTGTCCAAAGCACAGAGTAATTTAAAAGGCTCCCATTGACTTCAGCAGGCATTGGTTCAGGATGATTAAAGAAGTAGCTTTGATGATTTCTAAGGCAAATGAGCCTTTAGAAACTTTGACTTTGTTTGTCTTAACACTTATGCATAGAGTACAGATACAGTGAGACCTGGCACCATCCACTTATTTTTAACAGGGTTGTCTAGAGAACAAGGAAATGCAGGTGATGACCTCAGACTTCATCATTAGAATTCATCATTGAGGTCACATGGTAACTGAATTCAGATATGAGCAAGCCTATGTAAGATACAACAAAAGGCTGAGAATATATCCTCCTTAGATACTACATTCCTAGAAACCAAAACTGCAGTATACTTCAGCTACCCATGCAAAGTCAGTATTTATGTACTAAGAGTGACTGTGTTTAACTCAAGCTGTACATGCCTGCTGTCTGCTAAAAACACACTAAACTAATTTTATTTTCGTGTGCATTATTTTATTTAAATCAAACAAAAAACCCCACCACACCTAAAGCAATTGGGAATGCACAGGCTGCACCTGTGGTCACAGCACAGTTATTACTCTGGGGACATGCTTTAGCCAGACATCACGCTGCAAGTAGTTCCGTGAGAATTGTTGAAATCTTTACTGTTTAAAGTCTATAAGGGGTATCACTCACTAAGTACATTGCAAACACTGTTTGGGGTGCTCAAGAACAATGGATTATTCTGGTGGTGGTTTTTCCACAGTGAGGGACACAGCATTCCCAGAACAACACAACTGCACAAATAGAAAACAACTCAGAGCTCTTTTTTTCAGTGGTAGTTTGAGGAATATGTATTCACAACTGCACTTAATCTGTCATGCTTATTTACATCTCCCCATTAACTAAACACAGGGTGGGATAGACAGGTCCTTCTGCAGAGGATTTGATTCTTTATGTCTGTGTGGCAGACATAAGTTCACCACCCTATGGAACACAAAACCACTTTTCCACATTTCCTACTCTTTTCACTTATAAAACATCACAAAACTGTAGAGCATCCAACAAATTCTGGATTTTCTGCCACTTTACATGAACAGAAGCGAGCAGAAATCTATGAGCAAGCCTGACAGTGCTTAAACAGATACCTGCTTCATGAGCAGTAGATCTGGAACAAGTATTCATAGAATCACAAACTGTTTTGGACGGGAAGTAACTCTAAAGCTCATTCAGCTCCAGCCCCCTGCTAAGGGCAGGGACACCTTCCACTACAGCAGCTTGCTCCAAGCCCCTCTGTCCAACCTGGCCTTGAACACTGCCACGGATGGGGCAGCCACAGCTTCCCTGGGCACCCTGTGCCAGCGCCTCAGCACCCTCCCAGGGAAGAGCTTCTGCCTAAGAGCTCATCTCAGTCTCCCCTCTGGCAGTACTGTGAAAGGACGGACCATGTCTATAGGAGTGGTTGTCCTACAATGGCTACAGTGGGTTATACCTGCTGGAACGCTGGTCCTGGCTTTGCCATTGGAAATCACAATCAGCAGAGAAGGCAAATGTTCCATGTTCTGAGATTGTTCAATGTGATACATTAAATATCACTACAGTATGGATATGCAGCTACGCAGTTATGTTGAAACAGTGCAACACACTTGGTGAAGAACTAAAGCACACGCTGTATTTTCCATTCAAACTTCCTTATTTTTTCTTTTTTTTTTTTTTTTTCTAATTGAACTTGACACTTTTCCAGTCCTGCTTACCAGGTGATTTTGTGCTGAGGCCTCTCCTAGGTTTTCCAAACCCGCCTGAGAACATTTTGAATTCAAATTTGATAAAGACGTACTGACGATTTACTTTTGTGCTTCTTTGTAGCCTAATACTTTGACAATAGCTTTTATCTGTTCAAAGCTAACATTTTCAATTTGAGTCATACCAAGCAAACCACCTTTTTTTATATTTTATAATTTGTATACTTATACTACTTCCAGCAAATCATAGCAAATCACTGAAATCAGAGGGTGAATTTCCAACATGCTACCTTGCTGTGAGACTGTATGGGCTACCTGGTACAAAGTCAAATCCTAGTGATGAAATATGCCCTGGGTACCCTCCAGGGATGCTCCAGGTTGAAATAAAGTCAATGAAAGGGTCTAGAGTTCACTTTGATCTTCTAGGTAACTCTTTCTTGTCTTTCCCCAGGAATTATTTATTGCAGGTTAGTTCAACTCACTAAGCTGGAATAAGACGGCACCTGTTGTCAAGCCAGGGATTTGAGGTTTACACCTCGCTTTGCCTTTTAAACTAGTGGAAAATGAGAGTGCAAATCCAAATAAACTTTCCAAGCTCAGGCCTGAGCTTTCGTAATGTCACTGTGGCTGTTTCCTTGGGCAGATGTCACATAAATGTACAGTGCTCTAGCTGTAATTGAAAGAAATAAAACGGAAAAATACCCTAGCAACAGACTTCACAAGTATTCAAAGGCAAGTAGGAGCAGAGAAACTGTGAGTAATCAAACATACATTCATATTTGGAAAACGTAATGATAATGCCTTGAAAAGTTGACTAGACTTCGCTGCTATTAAATAAGAGCTGCTGGTTTGAAAGAAAAGCTGTTATATCATTTATCACTGTAAGGGTTTTGAACTTTAATCTATAACCCATGAAAGGGTGCAAGAGGAGCCTGGAAATTATGCTGAGCTTAATTATACTTAATGTGAATTATTCAGAAGTGCAGCAGAGACTAAAAATTTATTTCATACAAAGAAGCCTGACATTTTAATTGGTCCTTCAGAAAAGAGACAAAACAATTTCCTCTCCTGAAAATTTACATCTTCCCCATCAAAGCAGCAGCCTCAGCCAAGCAGAACTTCATTAACAAGATTAATTATCACGCCAGCGTCTGCCTCATCAGGTGTGCAACGCAGGTGAAAAGCACGGCCCCCTCCCCAGCGTGTCCCTGAGGAAAGGCGAGAGATTGAGGGCACCATACCTTGGTCATTAGCCATTTTGTCAGGGTGCTCCACTGCAAGAAAGAGACAATGTCATTAGAGGCTGACAGCTCCTCGCAGGCAAGCCGACACATCACATCAACTATTGTGTTAGCGGGCTGGCGTTGCCTTCCCGCATAGGGAATGGATGGTGCAGGAGGACAGGACGAGTTTTACCCTTCCATTTTTCCAAGAGATCCTGGAGAACTGAGAGGACAAACATGGGATCATAGAATCACAGAGTCTTTTGAGTTGGAAGGGACCAAGAGGATCATCAAGTCCAACTCCCTGATCCTTGCAGGACTACGTAAAGCTAAAACCATTTGGCTAAGAGAAACATCCAAATGCTCCTAGAACACTGAACCAAGGTTGCACCATGAGTTATAGCAGACATAGAATCACAGAATCATAGAATAGTTAGGGCTGGAAAGGACCTTAAGATCATCCAGTTCCAACCCCCTGCCATGGGCAGTGACACCTCACACTAAATCAGATCACCCAAGGCTCTGTTCAACCTGGCCTTGAACACGGCCAGGGGCGGAGAACTCACAGCCTCCATGGGCACCCTGTGTCAGTGCCTCACCACCCTCACAGTAAAGAACTTCTTCCTTATATCCACTCTTGACTTCCCCTGTTTAAGTTTGAACCCGTTACCCCTTGTCCTATCACTACAGTCCCTAATAAAGAGTCCCTCCCCAGCATCCTTATAGGCCCAATATTCACAGAATCATAGAATGGTTTGGGTTGGAAGAGACCTTAAAGCTGATGCAGTTCCAATCCCCCTGCCATGGGCAGGGACATCTTCCACTAGACCAGGTTGCTCCAAGAACCAGTTCAAACTGACTGCTTTCACCAGGCTCTTCCATATGTGAATCCTTTCAAAATCTTATGGCATTTTTTAATTCTCTTCTTCTTTTTTTTATATAATCTAGGAAGTTTAATCAAGCAAGAAGGGAAAGGGAGAGAGACACTGCCTCTTTAAATAATTACAGTCAAACCACCTACAAGCTAAAAGCTTGGTCTGAATTATGTTATTATTCTTTCAGCTTTTTTACAAAGCAGTTTAAAACTATTTACATGTTTTTGCATAATAACCATAAAAGACAGCATGAAGTGCGCCAGACAAGACTTCAAAATTCAATAGATATATTAAAAGCCTTCCTGCACAGCTACAACTTCTGACTATTTATGATATGGCTGAGGGAATTAAACTTTCCTCTGATTCCTAAGTAGCTACTATCGTAGAGCATTAACCCGTCCTCTGCTTAATAAATTATGCAAGAATCTTAAGTACAGGAAATTGGGGGGAAAAGAAGTGATTTGGTACATGAATCTGGAAGTCAAATAACCACTGCCTGCAGGTGCAGGGCACGCTGCTTCTCTTGCTGCTAAAATCACTGCAAAACCTCCCCTAGACCATGGCATCGTGTTAAGAACAAAAGGAGGTACTGAAGTAGGAGTAATTAACATTTAAAGATACATCTAGGAGCTCTGTGCCTGTGGCAGAGAGGAAATAGCTCCTTTGATGACCCCTGAAACCTCAGGTAGTTTTTTTACCCCCTCTCAGAGATGCAGAGAAGCTGGGTACGTGGAGCATGTTGGCTCAAACTTTCTAGAAATCTGTGTGCCTGCAGTTCCCCACTGAGCCATACCTGGGTTATCACCCTTCCCTTAGGACAAATATTCATGAAAGCATGAAACCTTGCTCGTAAGTGTGGTTACCTCCGTCCGAGCATGGGTGCCCCTTAGACGCTGCCTTGGCACCTTCTCCAGGTGACAGAAGAGGTGAAACCCATGAGACTTCCAGTGCCATGAGATGCTGTAGCCCCGATGGCTAATATTGGCTTACAAGCAAGTTCTGGGGGCTCAAGTTTTGGTGCAGTTATGAATTGGGAAATGCTGTTGGACCACGACGCTGAGGCAGCATTAGAGGGCACTGCAGTGCTAGAAATGCTGCCCCACACCATCCTTGCCAAAAAGAGGAGTACAGTAGCAGGATTGGGATCACCTGCCATTTCAGGGCTCTTCTAGAAATGGTGCAGCAGCAACTTTAAATCTGGTGTCCTGTAGAAAGCCAAAGAATATGGTATTCCTTTTTGGTCTTAGCACAATGGGGATATCTGAGAGTACTGTGAAGCTCTTAACTACTTCTTCGTCTCTCTCCCTTTCCATTCTTCCCTTTACAACCACATTTGATGCAGTGCTTTGTTCATGCTTGATGTTATGTCTATCAGTGCATTAACAGGCAACTTTTTTCATTTTATGCGTATTGATGTAATGCTTTGTCGGATTCTGATAACCATTCCCTCATTGTCATTTATTAAAGGAGTCAGAACACAAGTAAGGTCTGATTGTAGACGGTGGCCGAAATTCCGAATAGGTATGGCTGAGCCAAAGAAAGCATAAACACATTTAGAAAGTTCAGTTCTGAGATTTGCTTGTTCCTGTAGCAGATGAAAAAGCAAGTTGCTGACAAGTTATTTAAAAGATCAAGGAAATTTTCCTTCCTATCTGCCTGTTACCAGTTCATTCTCTCACTCTTCAGTTGCCATGTTTCATTGGGCAGTTGCAATAACATTTCAGACTGTTTATTTACTTCTGCAGCTTAATGAATTTCTGAAAATCATTCCTACATATGCTATAAAATTAATATAACATGGAGACTCAGACTTTAACATCAGGGCAATCTGGGAAAATACCCTGCATTGCACAAAAGGCACATACTATTTGGGCACTCTCTCCTTCTCTTCCTTAAACACATATAAATATATCCATCTACATAATATTTACTGAAGTCATCCAGACTCAGTAAGCACTGAGAAAATCCCAGTAACAACCTCAAATTCTGTTCCAAAGTATATAACAAAAAAAACAGGTGAGATGCTCGATCATATTTCATCCTTCTATTCCAGGCCCCTAAGAACGTGTGTATCAGATTCTCCATGCTTTAAGTGATAAATTAAACCAACCAGAGCATAAAAAAACCAGATTCTCAACTGATGAAAATTGTCAGAGATTGATTGAAGTACACAGTATAACAAGAATTTTCATAACCTCAGGATTTGCCCATTTTCATCTATATTATCATCAGTGGAGCTGAGGTGGAAGAATATAAACTCATTACTCCATGGTAGTGTTATTTACTAGTAAACATATCTCTTTCTCACAGATCACTACATTTTCATTAGTAAAGTCACTACAAATACTCATTGCAATTACAACACAAGTAATGGCTTGGTTTCCTTGCAGGAGCTTTAACTGCTCTAATGTATGAAATGAGACAGTGGGTGACTTCGTGGATCTTTGATGCCTGTTTAGCTCCTCGTGATTTAAAACTTCCTCTGATCAGGACATAGATTTGCCATCAGAACACACATAACCATATGGCTCATACATATCTTCTGTTAATAATCATTATGGGTAGGAAACCAACATTTCTGCATAATTCAGAATGCACTCAAGACTTCAGAAAGTCTTTTCACCTCAAGTGTAGAGATAAATTTGTCAAAAAACCAGTTGAATAGTATTGAACATGACATATTTAGGCTGGATATCATTAAGTATTCATGGCAGGGTATTAGACATAGTCCTTGTAGGCTATTACAAGATGTAACAAATGTATAAATTCATCTTTTCAGTATCTGTTGATGCTATCTGATCCAGAATTCATTTCCCAAATGAGTTTCATGGTACTTTGTGTAAACATTACAAAGCAGGTGATATCAAGTGCATTAATCTTTTGGTTTTAGTTAGATATCCGGCTCTCTATGTCTTTTCATATCTCATTAGTCTGTGGTTATTATATTTTGATGCCTTGTCTCATTTTAAGCTCAGCCTAATAGACTACTGCTTGGCACAAATTGTGAGCATGAAATTAAGTTGGCACCATCCTCTTGATAGAGATGAAGCACCCGCAAAATGCTATCTCTTCGCATTTCATGGCAGTAGAGAATCAATAGTCAGGATCCTACCAATAATTCATTCAAAGTGAAACATGACTTGGACAAGTAAGTCCTGCAAACCTGGGCAGGAGATGATAAGCTCAGAACAAACTGATGCAATTTTTCTTTCTTTTTTCTGATTCTCTACCTACAGAATGCAAACAGTTGTACAAGGCTTTTCACTCCTATTCAGTGGTAAATAGCATGCTTTAGAGACACTGATATCACTGATAGTGAAGGAAAAAGGGCAAGCTCTCTGCCCATGTGGCTGCGAACACTGGCTCATTCATCAAAAGCCTTTCTTAAAGGCTGAAAAATGGAGTTTCCCCTCCTTCCCTCGCAGGCAGGGCAAAAATTTGCTATTCACATGAAGGTTTGCTGACAGAGAACTCAGATACAAGCTCTCACCAACCTAACAAAAAATGCCCTTAAGGGAATGATATGGGGATGGTGTGGCACCCCTTCTCAGCAGTCACTTTGCTTAGTAGAGCTCACATTAAATGAAGTCACTTAAGCCTAATTAAAAAGAGGCCTGAGTGTGAACACTAATTCCAAGACTCTCCAGCAAGGTTTGAATCTGGATTTCCTTAATTTCCCTCCAGGTATGATTTCTCAGGCCCAGTCTGTGTCCTGTTTCAATTGTCTTCGGCTATGGTGTTATTTTTACAAACAAATCGCAGGATTTTCTCCAGAGAAGGCACAGCAATAACGTGCTCTCTCACTTGCCATGCTTCTTTTCCAGGAACAGGTTCGCTGTTTGTGTCATTTGCGTTTTTCATTAATTACATATCTTTTTAAAAAGTAATTTCATACCTTTGTGCAAATGATTGAATGACAGTTAAAATAGAAGGAGCAGAGCTGCCTCAAGCACCCTGCTTCCCACTAACAGTAATATTGCTTACATCTTCATAACTAATAATTATTGGGTAGATCATGTCAAGGCTTCACACAGACAGACAGTGGGGAAGAGAGCAAAGGAATCTCTCTTTGTGTTGATTTGAAATTGAGTCTGGCATAAGTGCAGTCCTTTGCTCTCCTGAGCATGCTGGCACTGGAACACCAGGAAAATAAAGGGTGCCCCTGTTCTGCCTGCTCCTCCTCATTGGTCACTTACAGAGAAGTGTAATGTACTAATTAGTCTGTTGCTTCTAAAATCCACTAAAAAATATCTGAAAGAACTTTCCCCATGCAAAGGCAAGCTGCATCTCAGCTTGCTGAGATTTCTAATCATGAATTTGCATCCCTGCTCTGTTGATAGGAGTGAGTCATTACAGGTTCCTACAGTCACAGGATCCAAAATGAAAAGGGACCTCCCCAGAGAAATTCAGTCAAATCCAATTAGTTTTGTTAGTGCTGGTGGAAAGTTAGGTGGTGTGAGAGTGCTTTCTCCCAGCTGACTGAATTTAAAAATATAGTTACCACCTCATTATGTGGTTTGCTTTTGTCAAGTACTGTACCTAGCATTTTGCTTTTATCTCTCAGCACCAGTTTCAAGTAGCTGGATCTCTTTTGGCTGATGTGGAATTAATTGCAAAACTCCTGCAGAAGCGTAAGAAAATTCTGTGTATCATTACTATCCCGATGACACAGATCCAAACCTTTCAGCGTCCGGAAGAAAGTAGGATCAGAGAGGGGCCCCACTCCCTTGGCGTTGCGAGCTTGGATTCTGAAGTAGTACACTGTGTCCAGGCTGAGATCCGTGATCTGGTGGGTAAGCCGGTCACCGCTGATAGACTCCATAATCCAGTCATCAATGGGAGCATTCTTGTCCAAAGTATAGAAGAGGATGTAAGCTGAAGAAACACAACCTCTCAGTTAGCACTTTACAGCATTTTAATGTGCTTCTTTTACAAAATACAGATAAAATACTGATTTCTTAAAAATCTAGCTTTTGTATTTAAAAGCAGGGATGTCAGGCCTCCAGTCTATTTTGCTTTGAGCAGTTATAAAAATACACATTTGTTTATTTTTAGAACAAAACCACAATTACAATAATCACTGTAGGAAATACAGGTTTAGCAAACATAAAAATAAGCAGCACTCATTAACAGGCTGTTACAAGCTCAATTCTCAAACCCAGGTGAAATTTGAGATATCATTCAGCCTGATAGCTTCCATAAACCATACAATGTTAGTCTTTAGTGTTTCCACCCTGAAATAAAATTATATGGCATTAATGACACGCATTAAATGACAGGGTGCTTATGGGAATGTCCTGGGTTCAGCAGTAGCAGTCATCTTTCCCCTTAGTAGCTGGTGCAGTGCTGTGGTTTTGACTTTCAGCCTGGGAACAACGCTGATAACACCGATATTTTTCAGTTGCTGCTCAGTAATGTTTACTCTGACCAAGGACTTTCTGAGCCTCATGCTCTGCCATGGAGGAGGGGAAGCTGGGAGGAAGCAGAGACAGGACACCTGACCCAAATTGACCAGAGAGGTATTCCATGCCACAGCACGTCATGCCCACTATAGAAACTGGGGGACAGTCACCTGGAAGGGCGAGATCACTGCTCGGTCAGGCTGGGTATTGGTCTGCAGGTGGTGAGCGGTTGTATTCTCTTCCCTTGTTATTCCCCTTATCATTGTTATTACTGGTGGCAGCAGCAGTGGTTTGTGTTATACCTTAGTTACCGGACTGCTCTTATCTCAACCTGTGGGAGATACATTCTTTCCATTCTCCTCCCCATCCCTCCAGGAGCAGGGGGGAGGAAGGGGTGGGAGGAAGCAAGCAAATGGCTGCGTGGTTCTGAGTTACGGCTGGGCTTAAACCACGACAGGGAAGCCATGCAATATTTCTTTACGGATACAGGGGAAAGTATTTTGGGGAAAAAATTGGACAATTAAAATTTTTGGTAGCTCACAATTTTCGTAAGTTAAAGTAGTACAATAACCACTTTCCACTGAATAAAACTTAAAGGTTTTAGAACTTAGAGACCAGACACACCAGCATTAGGAAATTATTACAGTTTATAGGAATTACTTTGTCTGCAAATGAACTACTGGGGAGAAGACAAATGCCTGTAATCGGGCTGAGAGGTCTAGAACACCCTGCAACTAGTTTGCAACCCTGCTTCATATGTCTAAGAAATATTTGAGCGCATACTCAGCAAAAAATTCCCATGAGAGACATTCTGCACCCTAGTGCTAGAAGAAACAAGTTTGTGCATGGATGCCAGGGGATTCAGTCTGGTCTCAGGTCTGAATGCTGCTGCTGATGGAAAAGCTCTATAAAAGTTGCTCCCATGGAGTCATTTCATGCCTTGGAAGTCAGGAAAGCTTTTATTTGATTTTGTCTTTTACTCACTGGGGAATCAAGACTATTAGCACTCATTTGGGTGTGCTGTCAATCAGAATGGTCATGCCTTCTCTCTAATGGCTAAATTAGGTTAGTGTAAACAGGGCCATTTCATCAAAACATCCTCCTGTTGGACATGGTCACGTAAAGTCCTGATGATAATGTAGAGTGAAATTATACACAGTTATGCAAGTCTGCCCTAGGAATTGTTATTGCTGGGTGATGTCCACATGGAAATATATCCTTATTTTTACTGGTAACATAAAGTGGGTTACTTTGCTGGTGTAACTCACAACAGCTCATCTGGTGCCAGTAAGACCCTGCTGAGTTACAACTGTTAAAAGCTTACCCAGGGCTCTTCACTGCTAAGGGCTCACACGGGACATCATTCTGAAGTGTTCCTCTTGCGTTTATATTCCTCAATGTTTCAGCAGTGTGTTGCTGGGATCATGAGCAGTAACAGTGACATTTTCATTCTCCCACACAAAAATATGCTGTAGAACAGGTCCAACCCAACTGTTTGTGGTAATGTGACCATAATATGCACGTTATAGAAGGTGGGCAGTAATTCTCCTAATAATTATATGGCTCTGAGATGTCTGTTAACAGCTCAAAATGATCAGTTACATGCAAAATCTCAGATAGAACTCTGCTGCATTTTTTCAAACTAAAATAACATTAAAGGTTTGTAATGAATTTCTTAATTAGACACTAAGGTTACGTGAAGTGTTTTGGAAAATAAAATCTGTCATTGTGAAGCATCCCTTCAGTTCAGTTCTTGTCAGTCAATATTAGGGTTTTTCCTGATCAGCATTGCCTTAAATTGTTACTGTAAAATTAGATATCTTCCAATAAATTCTCCCATGATGTGCTGCACTGAGCAACCTGCTATTACATGTATTATGCATTGCACTCTTGCCAAACAAAATACTAATTATTAGTCATTTTTAATTATCATTGAGCAGCATGAACCACAAAACCTTCACTTCAGGTGCTCCATTTTTTAACTAATGTTACTGCTCTTAGCATTTAAAAATACAGATTTGCATCCCAAGTTCTAGATCTTACAGTATCCGTAACATTGCCTGGAATCCTAAATCAAGTTGGTTGATAAAAATAAAAGAAAATAAAACAGCATCATATCAAATAACACCCAAGAAAAAGGAGCTAATGAATGAAAGCATCAAACACTCAGAACGGTAAATAGATGGAGAAGATTAGATAATTTCAATATTTACCAGTGATTTTTCCATTGGCTTCCAATGGTGGCTGCCAGCTGACAATGACAGTCCGGGGCTTCCCTTCCCGTGTAATGACTGTCAAATCCTTGGGAGCCGAGGTTGGAGCTGAAAATAATGGAAATAATAGAAAACAGAAGTTATTCACCTTCTTCTGAATTTCACACACACCATAGCGTTCATGAACTGTAGTTCATCTACTATAGGTGTCTAGTACTTTCTTAGATCCTTTCAAATGTGAGTGTCCTTAGATGAATGTCAAACATGTAACATATGATTTGTCTAGAACTGAGTTTTTAATAGCAGTAATTGCACAAAACACTGCATGTGGATATGTTAGGATTTGGGGGACAGATCTTATTCTCCACCGAGGCATCCAGGAACACACAGCATATTCTGGGAACTCTATACAGTTAACAACAGTAATAATACTGTGGCTTCTCTATTAGAAAAATTTGTAGGTATGTACCAGTATAAACCAAACATAATTGTGTCTATTTGCTAAATATATCTCATCTTGGGACATTTTAGACATGATAGAAAATTCTTAGCTTTTATATTTCCAGTGTATTCAAGACACAAGGTTGGATTTCTGAGCCTACAGTATCTACTCTGCACCCCGCCTTACTAATGATAGTCAGGACATCTTGCACATATATTTTATAAGGTCAGAACATTGTCACAGACATTTTGTAAGACTGCAGAGGAGAAAGGAAAGAAGGCCAATTGTTCAAAAATAGTTAAAAGAAAGGAGTAAATGCATTGGCACTAAGATCATCGTTCATTTACTTTGTTTGATGCAGGCTGTCAATGACCTGGAGCATTTACAGAATATAACTGCACAGGGAACAAGGTACACAAGCATCTCATCGTCTGCGTCCTGCCCCTGTGGCCACTAAACAACATTTTTGAATGTTTGAACAACTGCCCTGAAGTCACTTTATGAGGAAAAGCCTTATAAAATCTGTCGGGCTGTGCTGAGCTATACCAGCCCAATATAAACACAGAGACAAGTCTTCAGGGTGACAAACAACAAGAAGAGAGGAGCCAGTTGCTGTACAGGCTCTGGTCACAGGGAGTTAATCCCTTTGAAATAACACTCTTTGTTGCAGATTTATGGTGGATTATCTCTTTGCTATATGTGTTGGAACAGCACTTTCAGTCTGGTATGTCCGGAGCCAGCACCCATGGGACTCACTTCAGTTTCATCCCATTAGGTGCTCCTCTTTGGCAGCACCTTTCTTAGCCTGAAGTAGGCAAACCAGAGCATAAGTTCACATGTCTTTGAGAAGCCTTTTAATCCTGGGCAATGCCAAGCATGATATGAGCTAGCACATTACTGAGGAAGTTTGCATTATTGTTATTGACATTACTGCTGCTGCTGCTGCTGATTTCTCGAGAGGACTGTGTTGCACTTAAAAGCTACTCAGCTTGTAGCCAGCTTGGAACACCAGCTCATCAGTTCAAAAAATGTACTAGAATTCTAGTATCATAGCCTGGTTTGGGTTACAATGGACCTTAAAGCTCATCCAGCTCCAACCCCTGCCATGGGCAGGGACCCCTTCCACTGGAGCAGCTTGCTCCAAGCCC
>WYDI02037375.1:0-23258 GCA_009867235.2 Psittacus erithacus | reverse complement strand
GGATCACCTCCTTTGACCTGCTGGTCACGCTTCTTTTGATGCAGCCCAGGATACAGTTGGCTTTCTGGGCTGTGAGCGCACACTGATGGCTCATGTTCAGTTTCTCATCAACCAACACCCCTTTAATTAAGTTCCAACTGTACCTAAAGTCCACATACAGCACTACACATACTTGACCTCCACATCAGGGCTGAAGGTCTGGGCAGGGAACTCCAGGCACAGCAGAACAAAGGCTCTTATGAAGCAAACTTGCAACTTTAGAGTCTGCAAGTGTGAGTGGTTTTGTGCTCCTTGTACATGACAGCTTTTATAACACTGAGGCTTCTGAGCTGGGACATGACCCTGTGGTGAGGCACACAGGGATGTAAATCAGGAGTTCTAGGGAATGTTCTTCAGCCTTCCAAGTGATTCACTCTGCACAAGAGCCTGTTGCTGCTGAAAGTAATAGCAAATAACCCACTATTCATATTTCAGTAATCAAGCTGCATGTGACCATATGTAACTCCCCAAGTTTCAGTTTTACTCTCTGTGAGAAGGGCAGAAACCCTCACACTGTTATTAGAATTACTGCTGCACTTTGGGATCCTCAGAATAAAGTTCTGCACACATGCAAAACACAACAATGCTGCTGTAAGAACAAAAGCACATCAATTGCATACTGCTTCCTTACACAAAAGGCAGAAGAAAACTGGGTCTCAATTTTGCTTCCACGAATAGTTTCATCACTCCTGCTACCACGTTGCAGCCAGGCTTTCAGGAACAGCTCAAGAAATGGGTAACTGCCTGTACATGGGCTGAGAAAAACTCTGAGGACGCAACAGCCCTATGAAAAAGGTTTGCTTGGCAGCCATTCTAAGGCATGGGAATCAGTGGTATTTTGGAAACCAACAGTCTGAAGTTACAGTCTGTACTGAAGGAGCCAAGCAGGGCTTTGATTTCTGCACCATCAGATCTGGAAGCACCTCATTCCTAAAGCACGCAAATGCTGCTGGTAGGGCTTCAGAGACACAAATCAATCGTGGCAATTCATGTATTTCCAAAATAGGCTGATGAGCTGAAAACCCCAGGAGCCAGATCTGACAGACACTCATCCCTCCATGCACACTGCGCTCTCACAGCACACAGGACAGAGGTTATTCCTGCTTACAAGTAACCCACATAATGAACACACGTTGACTTATTTGCTCATTAAGTAATAAGAGTATTTCAAGCTCAGTTCAATAAAACCTCTATAGCTAAAAGCTGTCTTGTCCACTGATGAAATTCCCCATGTAGTCAATTAGTTAAAATGGTTGTCTATCTTAAGATCACAGTAGGCACCTCACATCACAAACTGAATCTCAATACTGAGTTTTATTCAAAATAATTTTATCAAATGCCTGGGTCTTTTTTTAACATGCACTGAGCTCAGAATTTAACAGATGTTTTTGTTACTATTATAATCTAATCTTTTCCTTCAGGCTATTGTAGTAATTTTGCCACTAGAAGATAATAAAAATCTATTTTCTCCCCTGCAGAGCTTACCTTTGGCTGACTCAGCTGAGCAGCTGCAGTTTCTTTTACTTGCTTTGAAATTATTGCATCCCAATTGGGCAAGATATTTCTGCTACTGAGAAACAAGTGGGTTTGGAGAAAATACCTGAGGCAATAGATCAGATAAAGCCTCTTTACCTTGCTCTAGCTGCATTAAAAGCTGGTAACCTGGGCTGCAGCTTTTTCAAGTGATCCCACATATGTTTCACTTTTACAGCCAGGAAAAAAGAGCTCCTGATCCTACCTATCAAACAGGTTTTAAGACTACTGGTTGAACTCCAAGACTGTATCTCAATAAGGCATTAAAACAAGGATGTAACAGCTTCCAAACCAAGCAAATAAAATATCAACAGAAAGTCAGGTCTCTAGTGCAACTGCTTAATGCTGGCTGCATGCACAGTGTGTACCTTGAGATTTCCCTCATCTTAGGCTACCGCTGCCTGAACACACCTCTGCTTCTGACTGAAGAGGGAAAAAGTAGAAACAACCTTCAAATCCCAGGCTATTTGGCTAGCCCAATGCTATTTTTGACCAACATGTAGTGATTAGTGACCAGGTGAGCATACTGAGAAACAGCAAGAATAAACCAACCACACACCTCAGTGGTAAAGACTATGATTAGGATCACATGAGAGCAAATTCAGAATAATTTTAGCACATGGAGAGAAAAAACACTTTAAAAGTAATAATCTATGGCTGGTTATATCTGAGTTATTCTGGCAGCCAAGATAAACTCTGTAATATTCCGTTCAGTGCTTTGTATATTTACAGTTAGCTTTATGTACTTTGAGGATTCATTCCTGAGCTGGGCAGATATCCCCAAAGCCAGAAGACTGCTTACAAGGCAGCCAGGACAGAAACAGCTGGTGTCCAGGCCCAACACAAAACAGCTCCCAGCTGTGACAGCTGGTTTGCAAAGGCTGTGCCCCCACTTCCCACTAAAGCACTACCAATAACCTGGAACTCCTTGCTCCATCAGCAGCCTGCCCTCTGTGGTTTACTGAGCTCTGCTGACAGCCCTCCCTGTAATCCCCATCGTAAGCTGCCAGGGAGCTGCACACTGCAATTAGCTCAGTCCGTGTCCTCATTTACCTGCTCACCTGACACGAACATAAGGTATTAAGAAAAAAGGCCTTGGTGAAAGCTCTCATGACTGCCCAAGCACTTCAGCACTGAAGCGTACTACGAACTTCTCAGCCCACATCATTATTACCAAAGAAAACGAAAACCTGGGAACAAAAAACACCCATTTTTAACACCTTGACGGGTCCATCAGTTCCCTTTAAAAATAGAAAATCCATTGCAGAGAGTGCGCAAGCACCTGAATCACACATCAGCACGGACCCTGGGAGCTGGGCAATGTTTAATAGAGCCAGGGGGCAGCCGCAGCGGGTGCTGAGGGACAAACACGGCCTCCGCTCGCCTGCCCAGGTTCTCTCCCGGCAGCGACGCACAGGAGGGGCGGTTGGCGGCCCGTGGCACACGCAGCCACCGCAAGGGATGCCCCTGAAGCGGCCCCACGGGGGCACCAGCCCAGGCGTCGGCTAACGAGAGACGGTCGGAAAGGGCTCACGGTAGCTGCGAGCGCAGCAGTCACAGGCACCGGCAAACGGGCACCGGGCAAAGGCTCCCGATGCGCGGAGCGGCGGCCACGCCAACCGAATCCGAACTCAACCGTCCCCGCGCCACACAGGGGAGGCTGTCCTTGGGCGCCCCCTAGCGGCACCCCAGCCGCCGGTCCCCGCCCAGTCCCGCTTCGCCATTGGCAGTCGCCGAGGGAGGGGGCGTGGCTTCCCGCGGCACGCCGAGCCCTAGCGGCGCCCCTTGGCTGTCGGGCGCAGAGGTGGGCGGGGCCGTGTGGAGGAGTGGCGGGAGCCCGGCTTGGCCTTTGTGGTGCGGAGCCGGCTGAGATGGTGCGGCTGTAGATCGCTCGCCGGAGGCCCCCAGGCGCTTCCACGGAGGTACGGGGACCACGGCGGGGTTTGGGGCTCGGCGCGGCGGCAGGGAGGGCAGCTGGTGCAGAAGAGGAGAGTTGTGGAGGAACCCAAGCTTTAGGGCGCCGGGCTGGTGCGGACTGGAGGGCAGCGAGCTGGCTCCACTGCTCCGCCCGCTGGGGGGGACAGCGGTGGAGGAGGCCGTGTTCGCCGCTGAGCGGCCCGGCCCTGCGGAGCCCTCGGTGTACCTGACCCACCTGCGGATCTGTGTTCCGAGGGCGGTGCTCTGCTCGCGGGGCAGCCGCTCTGCGGTATCCCGATGTCTGTGCGTGGCCTGGGCGCCCGGTATGGCGCGGATTTACTGGGTTGTTAGAAGGAACTCTTTAAGTTACCGAGTTGACCACTTAGCAAAGCCGCAGGGATGATTCCGCTGCGGAGCTGTGAGAGGAATCTCCACCTTTGGCCACACATCCCTTCTGAAAGGCTCATGGGTTCTCAGGCGCTGGGAGAGACAGAATTCATCTCTCCCCTCGGTGATACTCGCCAGCCAGCCTCTGTATGTCATTTGTTATGAGCCCGTGCCCAGCCTGAGCATATAACGTGTGGCCTCACTACATGCTGCTGCGTGAGTCTTATCAGCTCCAGAGCTCCCAGTGGATGTCTCTTCTTGTGGTCACTCACCACGTTAATGCTGAGGAGGGGCAGTGGGGAGCAGGAAGTGCAGGTGGAGCAGCACAGTGCTGCACTGCCTGAGAATGAGTGAACGGACAGAGAGCAGGGCAGAGGGAAGGGGTGAGGCTCTTCCCTGAGTTTCAGGTTTTCCTTCCTTTTGTACCAGGCTCTTTGGACACCTCTGGCCTGCACAAGAGCCACAACAGAGCTCTGGCTGCTGCTTTGGGTAGCACCAGTCTTAGCTCCTAGAATGCCACTGCTCAGCTGTCCCCTTGCTGTGACCCTATATGACACAAGTCCTGGGTGTGCTGAGCAACAGTGGCAATAAGCCCAGTAGCTCTGTTTGTCCATATCCCACCGGGACTGGTGGCATTTCTTAATCAAAGGCCTAATGTGACAGTCCCAAAACATACATGTACTGAACTGCGTTCCTCATGGGCACAGCTGGAACTTGATTGCCAGAGCATGCACCCAGCAGCCCTGCAATTGTGGCATGCCAAGAAGGAGGGGGAGGCAAGCTGAAATCCCTTTTGTCAGCAAAAGGACAGGAAATATGTTTTTGATGCTCTAAATGTCTGCTGTGGTTATAAGGTGGCTTCATCCTGCTTACTCTACTTGGCGAGGAAGTACTTATGCCGACCTTAACTCCAGGGAAGACTTCTTGGCTGAGCAAAGCAGAAAGAGGGAGTAAGGAAGAGCTGCAGAGAGCTGAGGCTCAGGGCATTTTCTGCTGGCAGACCTTGGCAGTCAGATCTCAGTGCACGCCATTACTCCTGGACCATCCCTTGCATCTGGTATGCATTAGGTATGCAGTGGATACCAGGACTGTCAGTTCTGTGTGACAGCAAGAACAGAAGAATTGGGTAGAACAGCTCACTACATTGCTATGCCCAATTCTTAGATACATACCGACTTGAGAAACATACCCCAAGTTCCCTGACCCAGGAGTTTCAGTTTAAATGCTTTGCCTGGCATGCATCAACATGGCTGCTTAGAATCACAGGTGAACAAGAGCTCATTGTTTTAAGACATGGCTTGCTTACTTCTGGCGTGGACTGCCAAATAATATTCTTTTTCCTCTGAATATGAGTCGTATTCACCAAGTTATAGATTCACTGCATAATACTTGATCACATGTAGAACCAACAGATCTTGATGAGAAAAACAAACTCCAAATTTTGCCATGCCAAAAACTCCTGTGAAAAGTAGCACATTCTTAAAGTACATCTTCACACCCTCGGGTTAGCTCTCTTAAGTTGCTGCTGCATGTGGCACATGTGCATATGTATCCCTTGGTAATAAGCACTGTGACCCTGCCAACCTGACAGGGCAAACTTGAACAAACAGGAAAAGAAAAAAGATTAAAATTGTAACCTTATTTTTACATCTTACCACTGCTGTTCCACTGCTAGCACTCCTCTTTGAAAATAAGCTTGTGTTTCCTGAATCTTTGCAGGCACAATCTTTTTATCTGACAAAAAGTTTTTATTACTATTGGCTTCAGGTACAGGAGGATCCCTAGAAACAGAGTCGTGTCAAGCACCATACATGCTTGAGAGGTTGGACCATGCTTCTAAAATACATAAAGTGAAAGAAGCAGGCTGAGAGCTGGAGCTCCATAACCCAGAAACATGAGGAAGTGAGACTGGTGGGAACAGGATTAACTGCTTTAGTTTATCCCACTTGGTGGTGCTGCTGCCAAAAATTCTTGACAGTATTCACAATCTTTCCACACCAAACTTCTCAAGCTGTGATTTCAGTTTTTCTTTTTCCTTTATTATTTTGTGTGCTCATCTTAGTCTTTCACTTAGAAGCTCCTCATCCATGGATTTGTTTATCGGAAACCTCCCAGAAACACATTCCAGGATAGATGTGACTCTGGGTATTCACAGTCAGGGAGTTTGGTGTTCAGTTGTAAAGCAGTTTGCCCTGCCTGTTTGTTCTTCAGCCTTATTTATTTATTTAAGAGGGAGAGAAAAAAAAACACATGGTACATTGTTGTAATTCAGAATAGATTTGAATGTATGCCTTGCAGCAGAGCAGCTCCCTTCCATGCACAGGTCCACTTGGTCTGACAGATCAAGAACAGAGCCTTTCTCCTCTCCTGACAGCAGTGATAAATCCCTTTGCACAACTTCTGCATGTCCATACTGAGGTTGCAGGTTGGTTGGGGCATTACTTCAGCTGCTGCTGCTGCTGGGGTCAGGCACCCAGATTCCCTCCATCTGAGCACTGCAGTTCATTGTAAATTGCCCTCCACACTTAAGCACACCCGTATGAGTGGATATGCCTAATGCTGTCCAACTCCATCAAATCCATTCTGATGCTTCAAGATCCTGAGGATACACATCTTTCCAGAAGGAAGCTGGATGCCTTGGGATCCTCCTTTTAGTTCAAGGGAGACCCCAAAGAAGCCATCTTTTCAGGAGCACTGGCCACTCAATACTTCTCTAGTGTTTTCTATTTCTGCAGGGTAGGTCACTTCATTTAGGTCTCCCCAGGCTAAACCTGCATCTTAACTTTGTGCCTTTGTACCCTGGCCTGCTCTAGAGCAGGAAATTCTGGGAACTCAGAAGAATTAACGGGTCTGTCTGCCAGCTAGCTCAGGTGAGCAGTAAATGGCATGCAGCAGCCTTGAGCAATAGCTCTGTGGTTTCCCTTCTAGCATACCAAAGATGTGATTTGGGGTGAAGGGCAAGGCAGGAATGTAAATCATCATTGTTCCAAACATACAGGACCAGTCATGTTGTCCTCCTCTCCTTCCCTTTCCCCTCCAAACTCCATGGCCCCAGGGACTCTGGACAAGGAGGACAGGGAAAACGGTGGGGAGCAGCTCTGCATCAGTGATTCAATGAGCTGCTAACAGAAGCCAGGGCAACGCACATCCCTGTGACCTCAGAGCTGCCTCGCGATGGCTGAGCTACCTCGATGGAGGAGGAAATGACTCAGGTTCCCATGGCCAGCCAGCCTCAGGGCAGCACCCTTCAGCGCAGGAGGGACTAGGTGCAACAAAACCAGCAAGGTGCACTTTCCTCACTGCAAACTACTGATAGCAAACATCTGCTTTCACTGCAGAGGTACCCTTATCTAGGCTTTTCTGTTAAAAAAGCCCCAGCAGACTACTGACACTTGAGACTGTGTGAGAAGGAGGGTGCAGAGGTGTGGGACAGATGAACATGCTTCAGCAGAGATGAGGCTGGTTTAATAATAACATGTCTTTCAAGTGGAAGCACCGCAGCCCTGATATAACTGCAGGAAGGGAGGAAGGGCTTGACTTGTGTGGGTTTATTCACAGAGTGGGTGCTTCTTCCTTTTATTTTTATTTTTATTTTTACTTTTTTCCCTTTTTGTCATGCAGGGAGGACCAGAGGGAACAAGTGATCCTGCAGTGGTTTGTTCCTGCCTCAGCTGTGGTCCCAAACAGCATTGTGGGGTTTGTGTGTTTAATCCTTGAGAAAGTGGGCGTGTAGTCAGAAATGGGAGGCTTGTTCCCAAGACCATGGATCTCCTCCCTGAGCCTGCATCCAGCAGAGCATCAGTTAGCTCCCAGCACCAAGAGGTATAAAAGCGGGGGTCCTGGTACTCTTCAGCTTACATAGTACAGTAAGTACTTATGCCTGCATAAGAGCAGGTTCAGACCAAACAACTTTCTTTACTATGGGCAGACAGTTACGCTAGTAAAAAGCATGGTTGTAATGAAAGACCTGGCTCTGCCTTTCAGGGGCTTCCACTGCTGCAAACTGAACTATCCCAGTATAGATCAGGCTGTTGCAAAGTGATGTCATAAAGTTTGAAGGTTTAACTTATAAAGGTAAGAAACTAGTGAGGAGTGGTAAGGAGATTATTGTAACCTCAGGTTGCATTAGAAGCGTCTCATCTGTGCATGCATTTGCCTTAGCCTCACCCTGGTGCAAATGTTTGAAGGTTCACCACTTCCCTCTTTACTTTCCTCTCCTCAGGGCGAGCTGGAGATGGTGGACCATCTTGCAAACACCGAGATCAACAGCCAGCGCATTGCTGCTGTGGAAAACTGCTTTGGGGCTTCTGGACAGCCTTTAGCTGTGCCAGGAAGGGTCCTTCTAGGAGAAGGGATTTTAACCAAAGAATGCCGCAAGAAACCAAAACCTCGCATATTCTTCCTCTTCAATGACATCCTCGTCTACGGCAGCATAGTCATCAACAAAAGGAAGTACAATTCCCAGCACATCATTCCCCTTGAAGATGTCACTTTGGAGACGCTGCCAGACACTCTACAGATGAAGAACCGCTGGATGATTAAAACCTCCAAGAAGTCCTTTGTGGTTTCTGCAGCCTCCCTGACGGAGAGGAAGGAGTGGATCAGCCATCTGGAGGAGTGCATCAGGCACCTGCTGACAAAGACGGGCCGGCAGCCCTCCACAGAGCACGCGGCTCCCTGGATTCCGGACAAGGCGACAGACATCTGCATGCGCTGCACACAGACCAAATTCTCCACTCTCACACGAAGGCACCACTGCCGTAAGTGTGGCTTTGTCGTCTGTGCAGACTGCTCCAGGCAGAGGTTCCTGATGCCCCGGCTGTCCCCCAAGCCCCTGAGGGTTTGCAGCCTGTGCTACAGGCAGCTGCTGGCAGAAAAGAAGAAGGAGTCGGAGGCAGACTGCAGGCAGCAGGAGCCAATCTGCTCTGCCATCCAAGGCTATGAACCCTCCAGTGGTGATGACAGCGACAAGTCTGACGATGACAGAGCTGACCAGTGGCCAGCAGACACTGAGTTCTATACCCCAGAAGTATCCTGGTCATCTTTCCATAGCTGACTTCCTGGCGAGTCAGTGGCATTTAGACATTGTGAAGCCCACTTTTGGCCTCCAGTGCATATCCTTCTTGATGTTTTCCCTGGAAGCTGTGCCTAGGACAGTGGATCTTAGCCCCTGCGTGTGGTGTCTGTGTGGAAAGCAGAGATGGGATTACCCCTCCGAGAATGTGTCTCATACGACATGAGTGAAGAAAGCAACAGCTCAGTGAAGAGCACAGATCGGGCAGAGACCTGCAGATCAGGCTTGGCCAAGTGAACTCAACCTTTTGGTGCCTTAGTCTTCCTGTCTGTAAATACAGAGCAATACTGACTTCTTATATGTTTTGAGATTGGCTCTTGGGAGGGAAAAGAGCAAGAAATCATCAAGTTAAACACTTGCCTGCTAGCAGTGTGTTGCTCTATCATGGCAAGGGGTGTTCCAACTGCTATTCCCCATGAGTATTGCATGTACATCACAGATACTCACTGCAAGCCTGCCAGCCCAAAGGGATAGCTGCTCATCACAGTAAGGTCGGCATGGGCTTTCACTTCTACACGTGGGTCTCTTAACTTGGAAACAGTAAGGGAATACTGCTTCAAATGCAGGGAGCTCATGCAAGGCTCAGTGTGAGCAGCGTTAGTAAAGCACTGGAGCATCCAGCAATCTCACATGGAAGGAGAGCATTTTGATCGTACCAGGCTAGGAGGGAGAAAGGAAAGGGGAAGGGGACGAGTAAAATTATGCAGAGGAGTAAGATGAGGAGGGGAGAGACTTACTGCAGTTGACTCAACTAAGTGCAGAGCCCTAGATCTCAAAAATGGGCTGTTAATCTATGATTACCAGCAACCTAATGAACTCAAGCCTATCAGGTAAAAGGGTAGCCCAGGAAAGACTTGTTAAGTCTCGAAAAATCCAGGAAAATGCCCCAAATTAAGATCCTGTGAAGTACTGCACTTCCACTTCCCTCCCAAGCAGGAGCCCAAGGCATTGAATGGGGCTCACCTGTGGGCTCATCTAATGTCTATCAGTCTCACAAATCCAAAGTTAAGATCCTTTATGTACTTCCAGGATTGGAGCCCAAGACTTTACAGTTCACTTGAATTCAACTTTAAATTTCAAATTAAATTAGAAATAAACCATGTTTACTCAAGTATTTTATCATAATATAGCATGGGAGTAAAACAAATCAGACAACAGCAATTGTTTTGCAGCAGATTTTTTACAAACTCATTATTACTTTGATGATATTTTTGTATTGTGTATTTTATGCTCTGGAAAAGGAACATGGCTGGGAGTACACTGCCAGCGTTATAAACTGTTTCCTTACCATGACCTGTTCCAAACAGTGCGTCGCCTGCCAGATGGCCAGGCTTAGGGCTTTTTAAGTTTTAATTCAAAGTAATCACTTTTACTGTCTTTTGTAAATTGCGACTGTTCCGATGAACTTGTATCAGCCGACTGTGTGCGAATAAAGATATGGCCAACAGGAAGAAACCAGAAAAATAGGACAATAAATGTGTTGTTATTTAACAAGAGCCTTACAGAGGAGCTGGGATTCAGGCCTGGCTGGCCACCCCTCAGCTTGTGGAGTGTATCCTATAGGTTTCTATTTACTGCTCCTGAGGTAAGCATGAGTGAAAAAAAGCAAGCCAAATCTGATGCTTCCTTTCTACTTATGCCATGTTGTCATCTAACCTGCTTTTCCTAAGTCTTTTGCAATCCCCTGCAGTAGTCTATTAACTGAAATGGTATTTTTCCGGTGGGGCCGCAGCTCAGAGTGGGTCAACAAACCTTATGACCTAAGCAGATGTTTTTAGGTTTTAAAGCAATAGGTACAGCGAGTTCTGTTTTTACCATCCCTCTCCAAGCTTAGTTCATAGCTCTGCGCAGCAGTAACTGTTTTTATAATGCCTCCCACCCACCAGAAAGGGTGTACATGCTATGCAAACAGAAAATGACCTTAAAATAAACAGCCATTAGAATGGTTCACAAGTCAAAAATAGCCTGGCTGCTGAATCCACATCCACAGCCAGTATTCCAGCTCCCTGCTTCCAAGCTGCAACTCCCAATTTCTTCCTAGTAACTGGCTCTAGATATATATTCCAGTTTTGAACTACTTAGTTTTCTTACAGATCAGCTTTTCTTTATCTTACATGTCCAAAGATCTTACTATTATCAGCCCCAAAAGAGCTATAAACTGTTTTTATCTACTGATGAAGGCCAAGCATGCCTCTAGCAAATGCTTTCTTGTTGAGCAAGAGCTTTTCTTAATCACAGCAGGGAAGAAAACCCAGAAAACAACCAAACTCCACCAAAACCAATCAGTGCTGGGTTTTTACTGTGCATGCTGTAGTTGATGGCCTTACGGGAAACACATGCGCACACCTTCCAGCAAGTGGCATGTCCTTATTCTATGCAGGCAGCAATGGGGTATCACAGCTGAGCAGGGAGACCTGGGAAGGCTGCCATGGGTCAGAAAAGACGTTTACTTGGAAGCCTTGAGAAACATAGTGCTTTTAAACTGTTAATGCATATGGTAAAAGAAGCCTGCCCAGGAAAGCATGGGGAAATTTAAACAAAGCCTCCCCCACCAGCTTTCCTGTCGTTTACTAGCCATGCTGGAGAGCTCAGCCCTGGGATCAGAGCCTGGGGCTCCTCCTGGCTTCTGGCCTGCTGAACACACGGGTTTTGCATCACAGGCTCTGCTGTTAAAGCCCAGCCTGGAGTTTTCCAGCTTGATTCTATCTCCAGTGCATTAACGGGGCATTTCCTGATGGTTTGTGTTTTTCCTTTTTTGAGCTAAAGAAACGCCTTACCAGGGATTCGTTACAGTTTGCAAACCCATGTGCCTAGGAAGAGTGGTAGCTTGAATGCTCACTTCGGAAAAACATTTGCAGGCTGGGGGCTCTGTAGGGTCACATCCTCCTTCTGAAAGGCTCTCAAAATTGTGTGTGGGTATCAGCTGCCAGAAGTGGCTCCTTGCTCAGCCCTTGCTTGAAGGTGTCATGGCCCAAAGGGCACTGTATTGTGCAGCATCCCACCATCCATACCAGCCTCAGCACTACCCAACCCTGGCAGTGAAAAATGCTCCTTCTGCTCCCTTGAGCCGAAATGGGAGCCCAGGCACTTCTAGAAAAATGGTTCCTTTTGAGCTAGGCACAGAGGAGCCAGAGGACAGTCCCTGTAGCTGTCAGGAACAAGAAGGGCACTAGTGCACTGAACATGGAAAGCAAAACTGTTAGCATCAGACCTGCTGCAGCTGCTGAGGACTCTAGCAAAGAGAGAGGGAAACAGAGCTAGGGGCCATGCAGCAAGGCAGTCCTCTTCTGCTTGCCAAAGTCAGTAGGAAGGTGAGGCAGAGGATGGCACTGCTGTAGCAGCCAGTCACAAGAGCCAAAGGAAAGGTAATGGGAGATTTGTTCTGTGAATGGACCCTATAGAAAGGATCAAAGAGGTTCAATGGGACATGTGTCCTCCACCATTCCAAGGCACAGCCAGCCAAGGCACACCACCTCTTCCAAAGCACAGCGCTGACTCAGCACTTCACAAGCTTTCGGAGGCAGCCGGGTGAAATGAGCCAGCTTCTCAGTCAGAGTCTTGCTCCTAGTTACTCAAACACTCAGATTCTATCCAAGCAGAAGTTCTGGCTCTGCCAAAGCTCATGGCCTCTCCTGACTCACTAGTGCTGCAAGGCAGTTTCCCATTTTCCTCAGCCTGAAATTTTTGGTTAGCAGGAGGAACTGAGGGGCACAGATGGTCCCATCTACTGCTGAGCTTTAAAGTGCTGTGCCTCCAACAAAAAATACAGGCTTCTGTTTCTGACTCTGCTCCAGGCCATGGATCTTTAAGAAAGGTGTTTGCAGGAGTAAGACGTTACACAACTGTCACTGTCAGGGCAGGCACAATTTGGGAAAACAGGTCTGAGGAGCCCTTGCCCAAGACTGGAGTGCTGGAGATGCTCTGCAGACCTGCTGGGGAGGAGCAAGGTGCTCCAGGGAATCATAGGAGCAACACACAGCGAGGCCTGCTTTGTGCTGCATGTCCCAGGCAGGAGAATCCCCGCTGATACCTTGCACAGAGATGGGAAGGGGTTTCTCCTGTCCATGCAGTTCATGAAAGCTCCAAACAGACACAGCAGCCAGTGCTACGGTCCCAAGACAGCAGATGGGGCAGGCAAGGAGGTGGTGTTGAGTGCTGGCAAACACTGGCATTTGACTTCATTTCCAGTATGGCCTGGAAGTGCAAATAAACCATAAGCATGTTTTCAGTAAACCTCTTATGGAGTGGTTCATGGTCATAGCAAGTTACACAGCTGCCCAGCTGGCTGTCGTAAGAAGGGCGGAGAAAAGGACAGAGGGAAGCCAGATAAGATGGTTTGCTTTAGCAGAGCACTCCTGTGCAGCACCCTCTCTTGCATGGTCAAACTACCCTAGGGCAGAACTGCCAGCAGTGGTTCCGCTGCCCAGGATACTGCTGCCCATGCAATAAGAGAATGCTGCGCCCTGTCCCCTAACACACATCACATCGCATCCCCCCATAGTCATCAATCTGTGATGACCACCTTACAGCATACAGCCCTGCTGTGACGTGGCAGCCTGGGCGAGTGTGTGTGCTGGGATCCCCCTTAACAGCCCTCCTGAGCTGCACGTATCCCATTAGGTGCACACCAGCTCTCCACTGTGCCGGAGCTGCAGAACCAGCTCCATGCCTGGGAGCGCATGCAGGAGAGCAGCACCTGTGGGAGCAACCCTTACAGTTGTCCTCGCATAGGATAATGTGCTCTGATACTGTGGTGTGAGCCAGATAACAAAGCCACAAACCAGAGCCACCAGCACCCAGGACACAGACAACTAGTTTCCATCAGAGTCTCTGACTTGATGAGGGTTTGCAGCAAGTTTCAGACAAACCAACCTCTAGTTCGTTCCAAAAAATGGTCTGGAGTACACTTGTGACCAGCCTGTAAGGTCTGAGATGAGGCATCTTCCCTGCATGAACCCAGGCAGCCCTGCAAAGTTTCACTGTGTGTGGCTTTTGTAGTCCAAAGGTCTTTCATGCACTGCCTTAAGACTCTGCATGCCCTTTGCAGCCCAGCCCTGCTCGCCAGAGCATCCAGAAAAAGCACCCGGGCCCAGCCCCTTCTCATCAGGGAGCCTGGCACCCCTCGCAGGGGTGTTTCCTCTGCGAGGAGAGGCTGTTTCTCACTGTCTTGGCAGGACCCAGCTGCTCTCCTGACACAGCTGACTTTACTGAATCACTCCATGGAGCAGAGGGAGGAGGGATGCTGTGCATTAACCCTGCAAAAGCCTCTGCAGCAGAGCTTTCTGTTGCAGTTTATGCAGGGGAGATGCCTTACCCCCCAGACCTCAATGGAGAGAGGCCAGTGTCAGTCACAACATGGCTGGGGGGTGACTTATCTCACAGGGTTTCAGGCTGCAGCCACATTTATTCATTCTAATAGTGCTATGTTCAAGGCAGATCCAACACTCGCGGCCAGCAGGATGAGCAAAACCCCTTGTCTGTGATTGGTCCCAACAGGCACTTGGGACACCACACTCTGCAGCCATCTGCTTGCAAGGAAACCGCCTTCATGAGCGGTTATACAGAATCAGTGGTAAACAGCTATGGCGTTCATCTGGGGAGGAGGACAAGAGGTGGCTGTCACACTTTGCTATTTCGAGACTTCAGCAGTACCGCTGCTGTTGCTACAATACAGCAGCTAGAGCTATGTTACTTTCCTGGAAACAGGGTCTGCAATGCAGCTGGTGTAGCCCTCCAGCAAGAGCAGATCCTCATAGCATGCCCCAGAGCCTAAAGCACTGCGAACACCTTGGCAATCACCAAGCAGGGACCACTCACACCAGCTGATGTTCTCTCTCCTCAGGGACACACCACAGTGAAGGCATAGCACATGGCTGTGTCACAGAAGAGACTCTAAAGGACAAATTTGTTGGTTTAGACCTTACATGTTAGAGACAGACTGACGAAAACAGGGTTACTCCTTCACACAATTTCCTCCTGTTTCAGCACCCTCACCACTCAGGAGACTCATTTGGGCAGTCTATGACATAAGATGGGGGCCCCCAGCACTGCAGCTCCTCCTCTCTTTGGGAGATGAAGAAAGGCCCTATGTTGAAAGCAGACAGAGGAGCTGATCCTTGCCCAAGCACCAGAAATGCAGCTGCCCAGACACAAGCTGTCATAGGCAGCTCCAGAAGCAGACATGTGGGGAGCACAGGGGGCTGGCCACCTCCACTACAGCTTTGCCTCCCACTCAGCTCTACTTGAACTTTCTCTTCCCTGTCCACCTTCCTTCACCAGAATGGGTCTCTCATGTTCTGCAGGCTGGGTTTTCCTGGAGCCAGCCACACCAGTAGGGCGCAATGCCGAGACATCCCTCCAGGCTGAGCCAACCTCGCACCACAGGCATCTCTGCAGCTGCCGGCTTTCTGGCTGCAGGGTTGGGAAGAACAGCAGGAGAGGGGAAGAGAAGAAGCACTCTTCTTTTGTTATGTTTTTTTTTTAATTAGTTTTGCGAGAACACTTAAAACATTCCAAAAGAAAATAGGAGGAACTTTTCAATCAGGTCCACGTCATCTTTCCGTGTAAAGCAACTTTCCATTCTGCAGAACAAAGCAGTAGCATGACTACATCTTAATGCAACTTCCATTGTATGTGGGTGTGAATAAAGGAGACTTCCTTCTTTAAAAATATTGCCTAGTGATTTGGATTCTGGCAGCATGGAGGCATTTTCTGATTGGCAGAAGTAATAGAGACATTTGGTTTCATTTTTAATTTGATACTGCAGTTCTGAGAACATGAAATAACTGATTGCAGCTGATGGACTGCAAGAGGTTTGGGTTTCTTACCTTTGCTTAATCAATTGCTTGTACATTGGAAAGCACCCAGAGAGGAACGGTCCACTCCTAAGCAGGATGAAAGGCACAAAGGCAAATGGGCAGCTCTTCCTGCGTCACAGGAAAACCCTTCTGCACAACACAAAGTGTGCCGTGCTGTTCTCAGAATGCAATTGCTTTGGCAGCGCATACGTCCTATTTTACTTGTGGTAGCACCTATGTTAGCACAACACTGCAGAAACTGTGTGCTGCACTGCACGTGTTCAGGGTAACATGAAAGCAGTTTTACAAACCAGAGCCTGAGGTCACCTATCCCAAAATCACAAGAGGCTGCATGCAAGAGGCACCCACAGGGCACCCACTTCTGCTGCTTTAGTCTATGTCAGCCCACGGAGAGAAACTTCTCAAGGCCAGACTTGATTCTGGACCAGTGTGTTTGATCATGTTTGCTGCCATCAGTCTAAGTAATCACTTTCTGAGCACACTTTCGGTTTGGTACCGAGAACATTGTGTACCAATGAGCTCCTCAATTCTCTGTTACACCTTGTGAACAAGCACTTTCTTGAACCTCTGCCTGTTCCATTGGTGCACCCTGCCTTTGGTACCATGGTGCTGCTCCTCTGTTCATCTCTGTGCCATTCACAGCCACCACTAGAGCTCTTCCCGTTAGTGCTTTTTCCAGGTTGAACATTTTTAAACCAGCCCATCTCTCTTTACACAGATGCCTTCCCATACATTGTTATCCTCTGTATTCGTCAGAGCTCTATAACGCCTTTTTGGCTCCAAAAGGACTAACCAGAGAGGATGGAGCAGCCTGCACAGGCTATTCAAGACGTGGTTTATTCAGTGACCTAACAATATTTACTGCTGCCTTCTTGGTTTTCTTCCCTACCCGGCCTAACCTTCCCATTGCCTTCTGACCTGCTGCTGAGCACTGAGCTTGTATTGCCAGAAATCTGTCCACAGTGACCTCTAGCCCTTCCCAGATAGGTCACACAGAGACCAGCACTGTGACCACATGATCAGGGTTATCTTTATTCTGGTGGCATTTACCCATCTGACACCTACCCTTCTGCTGACCACTGGCTCACACTGATGCTGAGAGCTGAGGGCAGGCACTGCAGTGCTGCAGGCCAGGGCTTTGCTGCCTGGAAAGGCTTTGAAACCTTGCAGTTAAAGTAGAGCACACACTCTGTTCCTTGACACATCAGCACTGCACCGTATGACCCTGTTCTCCTTTGCCACCAGTGCACACCACTATGATACCATAATAACACAGCATCAGCAGCACAGAAACTGGGGCTCCTCATTTAAGCACAGCAGTGCCTGGGTTTAAGCCAGCTGCACTGGGACTGCATCCTCTAGGTAGGGTTACAGGATGGTGGAGGCCACATGCATGATGGAAACTGGAAACTGCAAAGCACAAGAGCCACTTTGTTGAACACTCATATTTGAGGTTCCCAAAGATGTGCCAAGGCTAACCAAAAGACATGGGGCAGCTTTGAAGCTGGCTCAGTTGTTGGGATGTGAGCAACCAGCAGTTGGTTAAGTGATTTCCTGATTGCTGTCTGAAGACATCACCCAATTTTGGCTTATTGCATAACAAGACAGTACAGTTAAATTATGCACAGTAGAAACGCATACCTTTGTCACAAGGCTGCGTGAAGCCTTAATTAGTTAGTATCAGCAGAGCACTTAGAAGACATAAAGCACTACAAGAATACTCGTTATTATCCTGTTGCTCCTTATCATTAGTGGCACAATGTGAAGGCTGATCTTCACCTTGTAATCACAGGGTTGTGCTGCCACTGTTGTCAGCGTCTCCAGTCCTATGGGGCTGGGGCTATGAAAGCCCAAAAGTGGGATTAGGCTCAGCACAGGCTCCTGCAGAGTTAAACTTCAGAGATGGCAGAAAGCCTCAACTATGCAGGCGGCTGCCAGGCAAAGGGAGGCTGTTCACTGTGGTTATGGAACAAATATTTTTATACACAGATTCCTAGAGAGAATGGCTGGGAAAAAAGCAAGCAAGCCCCTTTTATGGAAACCAACCAAATCAGAACCAAGAGCCTGCCTCACCAGAACACTATTTAGCCTTTTATTACTGACTTTGTTCCTGCATAAGCAACTAATAAACTACAGTTTGTCAAAAGTCTGCTGTGTGAACTGCAGCTCATAGACAGGCACAGAGCAGGCTGCTGATTCCTACTGATACTCCAGCAAGTCTTGTGCCATATCACAGTATTTGCTGAACTGTTTTGCCTCGTCCCCTGCTTTCTTTAGGCACTTGCTCTTGCATTTCTTCTCCCTCAAGCCCAAATATTACATTCAGCTATTTTGTCTTTTGTGTCCTCCACTGCACTAAAAGGGAGAAAGTCTTTAATTTAGGATTTTGAAAATCTGGTTATATAGGGCTTAAAATTAACCTGGAAGGGCAAGGAGGAAAAGTCAGATGGCCCCTTCATTTTGGGCTGAAAACCCTAAGAGAACTTTGAGTAAACGCAGATGGCAGTCAAGACAGAGCTGCCTTGGCCTCCTTTCTGCTTGCAGAAGACTTCCATTAGTACCAAGCAGACTTGCCTGCCAGGTAGAGGAAAGAAATCCACAGGAACTATCAACTGGCACAGTGAGCTGGGCGAACCCAAAAACTCACATTCATACAAATACCAGAAGAAGGAGCTTACCTACAGCTCTGGACCCAGGATAGGCTTCACCCACTGGCTCACCCATTTCAGCAGAAGACATGGATCCCCCCCAGCTGGGAGGGAATGCTGTTGCCTAGAAAGGAATAGCCAAGGCTAAGCACACACTGGCCCCAGCTCCAGGCTCTCTTTCACTGGGAACCCTCCTCACTCCATAAGTGTTCAGGGGCTGATTCTGCCTCAGCTGTGAGATTCTCCAGTTATTTTGTTGTAGCATCTCAACACAAGTTGTCACTCAGGATGCTGCAGTGAGGCAAAGGGAAAACAAGACCTTAAAAGCTTTTGTTTTGTCAGATCAGTTTTGACCCCAAATAACGAAGACTACTCATCACATCTTATTGACTGATACAGCAATAACAAACCCTTCCTGCTGTCTTCAGATTACATGTACTAGGGAATATCTGAGAGTACTCTACTCCAAAGCAACATGTCAGAGCATAGGAAAGATTTAATTTCACCCTAAATCACTCCTTCCCACTCAGCCTGAGGCTGAGCAGGAAATAAGGAATGCAAACTATTTGCATCCCTGTCAGACACTCCTATGCGAGGTCTAATTAGTTAAGATCAAACACCAGTGTAGATATTTCATTCCCCTGCAGCAAAGCGAACAGCTACATTCACAACTGAGCAGTTTCTTCAACCCAGTGCTGCTACCCCTACTAACATTTATGACATTCGTCCTCCTTCGACACTCATGTCCTGACTGCAGGGTCAGAGAGTGGTTAGCTGCTGTGCAGCAGTGACAGCACACTTCCGTAACACACCATTTTTCTATTGACAGATTACAAAGTGTTTAACAAGAAGTGCATCCAGGATAGAGATGGGACATTACTGAAAGTCACCCAGGAAACAAGCAGGAGGTGATAGCTTTTCTGAGGCCCACCATGCTGACAGCTGAAGGGTTGTCTTTGCTGAAAGATTAGCAGGGACACCAGATGAAACCAGACTGGTTTAGGGAATTGCAAAGGTACAGATGTCTTTACCAAATGTTGAAAGCTGTGATGTTCACATTTGTCTAAATCCTTCCTGCTGAACACTCATCCAAAGAAATGAATGCCTTCATTTTTGCAGACTTCAGAATAATTTTATGTATTTATCTCTTTGGCTCTTCTGGAATTCATAAATCACACTTAATGAGATGTATTAGCACACACTTACTGCAATTATGTGATGAATGTTTGATTTCTGGCTTACAGCCTGAAAAATACATAGATTTCTGTGATCTCTAGAAAGGTAAAGATGAAACCTTATGTTTTAATTAGGGGCTAATAGCTTTAGTTCACTGCAATGCAAAGGCCTTCGGGTTTTTAAAAGCTTTCCAACCCAGCTGAAAGTTTGCTATTCAATTAGTCTGGAGTTATACATCAGCTGGTCAAGCAATGGCAGCCTTTCTAAGAAGCTATTGCTTTCTCTATAAGAGCTTTTACTCTAGGGCAAAATGTATTGCTTTTACATCCTCTGGCTGCACTGGTGCTGCTAAACTGCTGGTGAACTCAGCAGGTCCTACCACTGCAGCCAGGCAGGGTTAAACCCTTGAGTCTACCTGTATTCCACTAGTGAGCACTACTGGAGCTGCTGCAAAGAAAACATGGGAAGAAATTAATTTCTGCATAAGTCTGCATAGTTCGTAACAGAAATATTAAGATTGGGAAAAATTATGTATGACTGCAATTATGTGTATGTGGAAGCACCAGGACAAGTAAAAGAGGCCTACATAGCAAGGGGTGTTGTTTCATCAATGGATGAATTTGCTGCTGTGGTCAAGTCCCAGAGGCCCCACACTTGGTGAGAACACAGGATGCAGCTCCTGGACAGAAGACCCTGCACCAATGGTGGGACAGTGACGCAGGCTGCAGCAATCATATATGCGAATTCTCCTTCTGATAGCCATGGCAGGGGGATTGAAACTAGGTGAGGTGATCTTGAGGTCCTTTCCAGTCCAAACCATTCTATGATTCTATGATATACTAAAGGATATAAAAGATTTGTCCAAAGAGTCGGTTCATCATTGACAACCAAGAATTGTTGGCTTGCCAATTTGACTGCAGTCCATCAGTCTTTGCAAACTGGCTGCTGATCAGCTCATAAAACCCACTTATCCTACAGTAACCATCACTCTTCCCATTCTCTCCCTTACCGCGATGCAGGGGCAGCAAGCAAGCGACTGCTGGGGGTGGGCTGACAGCTGGGGTTAAACTAGGGCAGCAGAAATGTGTACAAGCTCCAGCCTAGTCTGTAGCTGGGCTGTCATTTATAATCTAATAAAAATTCATTGAAGATTGAAATTAAACGGAGTAAGAGCAAAGAAAGAAGTTCACCCCACTTTTCATAGAAAAGGGTAGCTATTACCCATATAGCGAGGCAGCCTTTATAGGCTGAACTTAAGAAATGATCGACTTGCCACTAGATGGCACATCTCAATTGCTGATCTACGTTCGAATTCAGGGTTGCTTTTTTAATTAAGAAAAAAAAAGATACTCCTTCTCTTTGCTAACGTCACACTGGATAATCATACTTGCTTTCTATTCTGAAATCAGATAGCTTATAAAAAAACGCAGATAAAAAAAGAAAAGAAATTTTAAACTAAAAATAAACCATCAGTCAGTGCAAACATAGCTTGATTCTGCCACATCTACAACCAAACTAGGTTAATAACCAGCATCACAGACGGTTTCTCTATACAAATATGTACATCTCCCCATAGTGGCTCTTTCATCAGCCTCTTGAAGCTGCTGGCGCCACAGTACCTGGGTTCCTCAGTGATCACTGTGCCTTGCGCACTAAGCTGGAGAGGTCTCAGAAGATGCCACCTCTGCCTGTGGCCTTTTCCAACACCAAGCAGGAATGCAGCAGTGGACAGCTGCATCTCTGCCAAAGAACAGCAACAGACAGGTATTAATACATTCTCATGCAACCTGTCTTCTCCTCACATGATCACATCAGCTGAAGGGTTCTTTCAATTTGCCCAGACACCCTCAGAAGGCTACATATCAAATACCACGGTGACCTCAATACAGTAGCTCTGTAGTTAGAACCACAAAGGTGGAATTTGATCTTTCTGCAGCATTCAACAGTATGAACTGTCATAAATTACATACAAACCACAAAACCATTGTGTGGCGCCATGCTCATTCTCCCACAGTAGTTATGTATTAGAAGTGGTTATTTCCCAGTTCTTCTTACCCAGGCTCTCTTGAGCTGGATTCTGTTGTTCTCTTACCAGCAGTGAAATGTGTTTCAGACCAAACCATAAACCTATTGCTACCACTTCAAAAATATGCACCTGCCACCTTCCAGGAAGTTTCATGAGCATCAAACCAGTTAAATAATGATACAGAGAACAAACTTAATTCAATTCATTTCTTCCTGGTTCTACTCAGTCATTTGAAAACCCGAAAATCTGAAAAGTTAAAATAGTAATTACTAAGAGTATGCCATCCTGTGGCATGGAGTATAAAGCTCCTTGGAAGCTCAGCAGCAGTGGGGTTTAACAGAAGCTAGACTGGTCCTTGCAGAACTCCAGACTACTTAGACCTTGTTTCTGTTGGTATCTGTATGACACATATCCCCTTTATACAATAGTGAAGGCTAAACATCGTAGTTCTAACTGATTTATCATTTCTAGCATTTGAAAGAATACCCTAAGAAATAGAGTAACATAGCAGAACACAGGACCAACTCACATAACCTAAGCTCCACTCAAGTCTATTACACTGATATGAATGATAAAAATCAACTTACTACATACATTTGGGCTCAAATTTATGAATACCTGTAAAATGGCAGTCATGATAGCAATGTCTGAAACCACTCTAAAACTTGCAACAACCTGTTTAAATACTGTATACTATTATAAATTAATGGAAACCAACATCTTTTCTATGGCCTGTTTACAATAAGATGTTAGCTTTTCATGTGTGGGTTTGAAGAGCAAATGAAGAGTTATGGTGGCAGGCGACATGCTACTCTATCACTCGAATCATCTGCTGACATTATTTTGGAAGGAGTGAATTTAATTTGTGAAATAACCAGAAGATTGCAAATTAAAGTAACAGCATTCATAAAAATAGTAGCTAAAAATATACAGTGTGTAAAGTTTTAAAGAGCCAGTTGCAGTGTGTGTAATCTGTCAGTGGAACTGAAAAACCACAGATTTCAGGCCTGTCATTATGAAACTATGACAGGGTAAGGAGTACCTACTTACCATTCACTTCCATCAGCTTTTTACATCACTAAAAACATGTTTTCAAGTGACAAGAACAATAGTCACTGCCCTGTACTTCAAGCAGAAAAGTACACTGAATTTAATCATGCCAAATGGTATCTGCAGGAGTCAATTAATCAAATGCATGCAATAGCCATTTCCAAGTTTAAAGCTTCACCATTCAAAACTCAGCTTCTAGAAACTCTGCCACACACAGAGGGAACTACCTTTATTTTAGGGGAAAATGAAATTATCAGAGCAGTTTCACTAGGCTTTACATACAAAAAGAAGGTACATCTGCACATTCTTCTACTTACAAACGTGTTTTACAAGCGCCTTGAAACTGAACAACAGGCTAGGGCACTGAGGAACACTGCATTTGGAACTCACAGTGTTAATTGCAGCCAGGACCTCACCCCACCACCACTGCTGCCAATTGATGCCTGTTCAGTACCAGCCTGTCTTCATGCTCAAATTTCAGTACTCAGTTCAGAAAGAGTCCCTTTTTTAAACAAAAACACAGGCCACTGTGATGCTTCTTAATAGTAATTTAATGAAAACATTTAATGATGTTCAGAGGCAGTCAAAAA
>WYDI02037374.1:0-25366 GCA_009867235.2 Psittacus erithacus | reverse complement strand
AGGAGAGAGGGGGGAAGGAGGATCAAACCACTGAACTATCTCTAAGAACTGTATTTCTGATCATATTAGACAGATTTTAATTTTTTTTTATACATCAGGCCAATGGGATTCACTTAAAATTCAGATGCAGCAGCATTGAATTGTTTGATTTACAACTGAAATTTCAATTACTCTTTCCCTGAAGGGCTGTGAAACCGAGAAAGAGTCATCAAAATGTTTTGCAGATTAGTCCAGGTGATGTGGAAAAGCTGGCTGATTTGTAATGAAAATATGACACTGGTATCTAAAAAATACTTGACTTTTGGTGTTTACACAGACTTACTAAAGTACTAAGTTGCATCCGATCTCAGAACTATCTGTAAAAGGGCTAACGCCGCCTAAACATATGAGAAATATGTGAATTCTCCTGGGCAGTGACAGTCTGGATCTGAAATAAGGTTCAAATAAATAATCCTCATCAGTCTTGTAGTATTTCTATAGATCATTTTGCTGACTAAATCAAATGTCTTTCACTGCTGCTGCTTCATCTTGTATCAAACAAGCAGCAAAGCCAAACATTCCAAGAGAACTTGCTAATGACACCTTCTCTCCTTGTGCTGTCACACAGCAAATTCCTCAGCGTATTTTCCAATACATCCTTCCTCATATATTCCCATAAAGTGGCAAAAAACAGTGTGAATTCTCCAGAACAAGAAACGAGACTTTTTATTTTACTTTGTTTTGCTAAGCAATTTCTTGCATAACATCTCTGAAATCTGTGTTTCCAGATAATACTACTACTAAATGAGCAGAATTATAGAATCACTTAGGTTCGAAAATAAATTTCACATCAAGTCCAACCATTAAAGCAGGTAGCAAAGAATTCTTTCACTCCAAAAGACAAGGCCAAAAAACTGAATGGAAAGGCACCACAGGAGGCACATGAAGCTCAAGAAAACTCTATTCCAGGAGGGAATGACAATCCTTTCTAAAAGCCATCCACATACAGAATGGAACACATGAATACAATTAATGAGACATGAAGTGAGAGTGCATTTCTATGCAGTCAAATATGTGTATGGACATTTTATATATATTTAACAAAAGCCAGATAAAAGACTGAGTAATGATGCACTAGTCAAAACGGCAGAAGTTAAGCTGCAGATACGACAAAGGAGCTTAACAATTAAAGATGTTTTCTGGTTTTTATAAAACTAATACAATAATATTATCAAAATATAATATTACAATATATAATGTTATAAGTTATAATAATTTTATATAATAAGATAGTATATAATAATATGCATATGATAGAATATTATAAATTATAATATTGGAATTTTATAATATTGGTAAATATTACTTTTTGATATCAGCTTTGTGGTTCACTGTCAAAGAACACTACCTCAATAAATTTTATTCTAGAACAGAACTGTAAATACAATTAATCTGATTAAGTAAAACTGTATTTTAAAATGCATTATCCCATATTCTTCAAGGATTAATTAACAATGCAATCCCAAATGGGCCAAGCTCTCACACTAACACAAAGTAGACCATGATCAGTGTCAAACCTTAGTTTGTAGTGGCTAAAAGTACATCTTTGTGCTTTCTTTCCTACTACAGCATTAATGAGAGGGGTATGCAGATGAGGATATATAGGGTATATTCTGATAGTTTCAGAAACTTGGAAAGCTTTAAGGAAAGTCTAGCATAGCCATATTTGAAAAGCACAAAGCTCATTTTAAACAATTGGTTTAGAACTCAAGCTAAGAATCAAAATAAGGTCATTTTCTTTAAGGTATACTTAAGGAAAACTTGGTAGTTTGACATCTGGTCACTACTTTCCTTGGATATCAGATCTAGACAAACAGAATTTATAAAATCACAATGCAGAAGTAGCAAGTATGTCTGAGATCTTCTCAGATATACAAAGATATAAAGAACATAAAAAAGTAGAGTTCTCTGTACGTTTAACTCTTTTCTTTTCCACATATAAAAAGAAATAAAACTGTCAGATTAAGAAGGCAACAGTTGAGAACAAGCTCAAGTCTCAGCATGAACCTATATGTCTATGTGCATAGTTGTATAAATCTTCCTATTCACAGTGCCACTTTTATTCTTAGATCCAGCTGTTTTTACAGTCATTGCCAGATGGCACATTTATGTACAATTCAAATCAAGTATAATACATGACACAGTAAACTGGAAAAAATTAGCTATTTAGAAATAACTACACTGGTGCCTTTGTAAACACAACTCCAAAAAAACAATATGAAAACCACATGTGAGTAGAACACATAAAGCAAGTTGTGACAGTTTTCATGTTTTCACCTTGCCACTGATTGGCTCTTATTATTTCTACACTGTTGTTTGTTCTTATTGAAGGGACTCCAGTAACTGCAAACTTCAAGACACAGGGCAGTAGTAACTGGTCATTAGAAATCAATTTCTTTGACAAAGAAAAATAACTAAATAAATAAATTTGTGCCTGAAAAGCACAGGTAATGTCTATGGTTGCATATTAGATTGTATCATACCCCAGAAGATAAAGCAGAACCAGAGTGGAAAAGAATATTCACAACATAAACAATTTCCATGATACTGCCATGACAAGTAGAAAATGGGAGCCCTGAGTTAACCAGTTGAGCGGGAAACTGAGTTCTCTGCTAGTGCTTTTACTGACCATGCCTAAAGATGGTCATGGCAAGCAAATGTTACTCTCTACTCTACTCAAGTCACTAATCCAGTATGATATACAAAGCTCAGGATGACAGATGAAAAAATGTAGGCCATCCAGAAGCTTTGCCATTGTACTTTAAGAAGTTTTTAAAAAGATCTCCAGAAAAAAACCGCCTTATATCCTTCAGTGGTGACATACTAAAGAAAAATTTTCTGAAATCAGTGAGAACATTCACTACAATGTTAAGGAGAGAAAATTAAAGTCTTCACTTCAAGAGAGCTCAAACAGAACTTGAATTTTCCCACCACTTGGCTCCTCTCCACAAAGAAAATCATCTCTACCTTAGTTATTTGTGTTACGCTTAACGCACCTAGGCTACAGTGGTATGACTTAAAACTCACATGGTACAGAGCTGACATCCATGTGTTCAGGAATGTCTTTTGCTGCTGCTGCTACCCACCTAAATGTCAGTATGCACAGATGTCAACAGTGAAATGTCTGATTTTCTGACTCACATAGGGATTGGTTTAGGATATAACCACTACCATTACAGACAGCTAGGCTGGCTCAATCCAACATGCTATCTTAACCTTTGCACTAATGGCAAGCCTAAACCTAGTCTGGAGAAAAGCAGCAAATACGTAGCTTTAAAATGTTATCAACATTTCAGGATATCATCCTCCCAAAATAACTGTTCAAGAGAACAACATTCTATTGAATCCCTTCTCTTAGAGTCTTCAGTGTTAGGCTACCCATTTGCCTGTTACATCACACTAACATGCTCCAGCTTGATATGAAAACAAGTATGAAGTATGAATGATAACAAAGGGAAGATACTCGTAGTTACACCGGTTTGTATCAAACCACCACATATCTCAAAAGGTAAGGAAGAAAGTTTCTATTGCCTGGCCAAAACTACTGTACTGTATGATAAAGTTGGTGCAAATCTAAAAAGAAAAGAAAAAAAAAAAAAAGAAAAGAAATATTAGTGAGATGCTTTGCAGATTTTTACTGACTTACCTTATTTTGGGAGAAATCTATCAAACCCAGGAGTTGGAAGTCTGAACAGATATGCAATACAAGGCTCATAATGTCTAATTGCATCCAGAGTTTTTCCAAAGTGCTTTTGTCAGTGTCTTAAGACACTTTTTTCTCCTGCAAACATTCTTCCTTTGTGTTACTTACCCTAGTCTTGAATTTTAAAGATTCCATATATGCATAATGAACATAAAAACAATTTTGTAACAGTAGTTATATTCTCAACAAACGAAAGTGGTGTTTCTCTCTATTCATTCTACAGATCCAGTGACTATGTTCAATCCATTTTATAGGTTTTTCCCATTCTCAAGTTATTTGGTAGACCATGCACTATTATAAAATTCTTCACACTCAGGTGATAACACCAAGCACTGATTTGATGTAGATGAATGGAGCAATTTAAAGATGTATAATTGCTGCAGGAAAGGAGGGAAAGAAAAATGTACTAGAATACTCACTTTGATGAATCTATGAAGTATATTACAAGAGCACCAATACTAAGAGCGAAGACTAAGACAACCTACAAAAGAAAAAGAGAGCCATTATTTAAGAGTGTTAAAGTGAAACATTTGTACTTTTACACTATAAAAAAAAGACAGGGAAAATATATAATAAGCTTCTTTTTTATTTCAGCTGTCATTTTCCTTAGAAAGCTACTCTTACTTGAATTTCAAATGCTATATATTATCATAAAATGCTGTCTTGCATTGAAAAACAGACACAAACAGGTTTAATCCTAAATCACAGAAACATGGTATACAATTAGGTCCTAGATCCTGACTTCTTCTAAACTATATTATTTCATTTCAAACAGCAAGCAGTCTTACTACATGGCGTTCAAAACAAAGCACAGCTTTATCAGACCTATCCGTCAGGACTGCAGTAAGATCCTGCTCATTGGTACATAAACCAAGAGAGATGATGGATTAGACTGAATTACCATTTATATACATGGCTGTGAAATCCACAAGAGTAAGGGTTAGGGTTATACTGAGACTACAGTTAACTTTCAAACAGGTTAAAACAACAGCTTGATGCAGCATATCCCCATACAATGAATACATGCCTTGGACACCTTGTAGTCCCAGCAGTTCCACCCACTGACTCCAAACAATTTTGTTAGGGCTGGCATCCAACCCTCATTAGCTAGATAGAACTTGCTTTTCTGGCTAGTACAGCAGAAGCTGGACTAATGATATCTCAGTCTGCCTCTAATTTCTTTTTTCTGAACATAAAGCCAAAACAATCATCTCTTCTACTTGCTTCCAAAGATTCTCCAACACAGTGGGAAGATTAAGTTTCACATCCTATCCAAAGGAGGTCTGCATCTACACAGGACAGTGTAACTGAAATCTCTACAATTTTTGGCTTGAGGAATCATGAAGTACACAACAGTTTCTGTACTCATTGTAACTTCGATTTCTGATATCCTTACTCCAGGTTTCTCTCTCTTGTACAATGCCATCCACTGGGTACTTTGTAACCTGAAAGCATGAACCCAATAAGCTATTTTTGTGTCTTAGAATGTAACTGTGCTGGAAGAAATCAGAATAGATTCCTGTCTGCTGCACTGAGGATGGGAAACAGATGGAAAATTGTCTCCTGCAACTCATCTGATCTGCTGGTCCACAGAATCATAACAAAATGTCCCTTAGTCTTTTGGAAGGCACATCTCAAGTAGCTTCTTATAAGTAATGACCCTTAAAATAAACCCAGAGAATTGATCACTTAGGATTGGGTTAGCCAGGGTACGAAGAGGACATGCAGCTCCTCAAACTGCCAGTTAAAACATAGAATTAGATATTATTGAAACAACAGCATGTGTGAAATGAACTAGTGGTGCCATTCCACTTCTGAAATGAGCAGATTAATTAATCTGTATGGACACCATAACTAATGCATACTACCACCACCACTGCTACTTTTCTTGACACTCTCAACTACTCGAGCAACAGACAAGCAGTAAAAAAAAAAAAAAAATTCTTCATCAATACAGGCTTTAGACCTTTTTCTGTAGCTGCTGTATTACAAAGGAGCATGACTTATAGTGCAAGGGAATGTGCAATGTGTTAATTCTAAGTAGACTTCCTGAAACTATAATGTAGAAGTTTCTCTACTCTCAGCTGTAACTCAGTGCTGTAATGGCAGTATCTGAAGCAAGGCATAATTATAATTATATAACCAAACTCTGGAGCTCTGCAGAGCCAAAATCAAACATGCACAGGTTTTCCAATAAAAGAAACCAATTTATTTTTTAACATTATTTTTAATGTAATCACTAGAACTTGCTAAAAAATTCGCATTCAACTGAAAGTTTTAATTGGTTTTCATTCCTTTTAGATCTTGCTGACCATAAGTTTTTGCTTTGTGAAATGTCTAAGAAAGAGTATTTTGCCTGAGTACAAGCATCCATTGTCTTATCTGATGTATTATCATCCAAATAAGTGAGATCTGTCAGTCAGACTGTCAGGATTGAAGCATGAAATCCTTCAAATAACAGTTTTACTACCCAAGTCTAAGATAATGCTAACATCTAGAGTTTGAATCTTCTTTCACTAAACTACATTATTGATCAGATGTCTACAGGTGGTGCAAGGTGAAAGCTATTAAATCCGTATCAACTGTTAAGAGACTCACCATCTTATAATAAACTTATCTGGTGAACTAGAACTTGTGAATTACCACCTGGCATTATACTCAAATTATGATTAGTAGTCAGCCCAAGCCCTGGTTTTCTCTGAATTAAGTTACTGGGAATTAAATTGATTGTGCACACACCACCCCATTCATTGCAGTATTCCAAGCCACAAACAACCACAGTTTGAATTTGAATCAAATCTGTTCCGCTGCCTATCTCTAGATGTATTTATGATCAATACATTTCAAATGTAGTTGTCATATATATTTTAAAAAAATAAATAAATAAAAAGTTAGACAAGGTGCTGTGGGTTCTGGGAATACAGAGTTCATATCTTTGGTGGAAATTCTGATTTGACCCAAACCAATTTTAAATACAGCTATTCAATCTTGCACAGTTTAAAGTCAAATATTAATGGTTGTTTTTTTACCCTACATTCTGTGGAATCATTTATATATTGAACTGAAGAATGCTGAAATGACCATTTAATGCTGAAAATGAAATTTGAGAAAATAAACTTGCAATCTGTTCGGTACTCTATGACACTCTTACTCTTTCAAATTTTGTGAAGTACACAAGTAAATCTAGATTTTATTTTCCATTTCACATGACAAGGCTAAGGTTACAGCACCTAGGAGTCTTCTAGAACAAAATCAGCATAACTGGAAATCAGCCTTGCATTTTACTTATATCCAATCCCTTAATCATCACTGTGCTTGTGCTGTTTAAATAATGTTACATAGACTTCGGGTAGGATCTTCCAAGACACTTAACGGGATTATAATGTTCTACGACAATTCATGTAACTACCACTAAAATGCAGATACCTAAATTTTACAAGAAGTTCCAGATTCCCATGCTACACCAAAGAGTGAGACAGGTATGCAAAATGAAACAATATAATATAATATAATTAATATAATATAATATAATTAATATAATATAATTAAATAATAGATAATAAACATCTGATTTTAAATCAAGGCTTTATTTCCTCTTCTATTGCTCCAAAACACATATCTTAACATCACAAGTCATAACGTCTCCAAAAATCACAGAAAGGGTACCAGAAGAGAATACAATGCTAAACTAAATTTTTATCCTTCTTGCAGAGGAACCTATTTTTCCTTTTCTAAGGGACAGAGGTATTGAGTTGAACTTCAATACATCAAGTGTGTGGAAAAAGCAAGACCTGAACCAATCAGGTTAGAGTAAAATTTTAAAAATGAAAACTAACACCCGTCCATGCGATATAAACACAAGTGATAGAGCCTCAGATTCAAGTTATTTGCTGTATTACCATCTAAAAATCTGAATACATCCTGGTTATTCAGACCCTGGGGGACAATCAATTATTCTAGATTGAGATTAAAGTCCTTGCCACATTGCCATGGGAGTTAACCATCTATTTTGTGGAACTGACTATGCTTGAAGAGATATGGACAAAGTCACAGCAACTAGAATCTAAGAGATGGAAAAACCTGTATGGATGTGAATTACTGCCTTTTTTGTTAATCAGGCCATGGAGAGAAGCTTGCTTGCTCTGTTTATTATTCCAACGCATTTGGCACAACATTGCAATTGCTACACATCTATTATAATTTCTCTTCATCTGGAAGGGAAGAATCTTTTAATTCATACTAACTTACTGTTTGTTTAAGATTGAGAAATGTGAAGTCGTGCTAACAGCTATGCTGACTAAGCACTTAGTATCAAGTTTAAAATAAACATAAATCTAATTAAAGGAAAGAGGGGGAAAAGCATGGAATAGTTGCTGCATATTCTTGTATCTTTCCAAAAATAAAAAACTCACCAAACAAACAAAAAAAACCCCAAACCAACAAACATACCCAGCCACTATTTCAACAAAAGTGTACAATGACTTTTTGAGGCAGAAGTCAGAGAAATTGCATATAAAATCTTCTTGAAGAAAACTGTAAGAATATTTTGCTCTCCACTGCTGGCAAGATGCTCCAGAGGAGCTTTGACTGCTCTGTGGCAGTCAAACTGCAGTCAAACTTTATGCATCCATATTAGAGGACAGAAAAAAAAGGAGGGGGAAAGGAAGGAAAAAAACCAAACAAAAAAAAAAAAAAAACAAAACAAAAAAAAAAAACAAAACCACAACTGCAAGGAAAGTACAGGCATTGAGAAAATAGTCTCAAAAATAAGCCATCCTAAGCGCAAAGCGGATGAGCCCAACTCCTGGGATCGAGGCTATGTATTCAAACGCTGCCCATGACAGCCCAAGACGTGGCGCTATTTCCCCTAGCACGGTGCTGTCCGGCGGAGGCTTAGAATGCCCGTCGCAGCATAAGGCTGTTCCCGTCACAGAGGGGCGCTACAGTAAACACATCCTTAACGAGTAACGCGAGGACTCTAGAGCGGGAACTTCAACCTCTGGTTAATCTCTAACGTCTGAACGAAACAGAACTCGCTTTAGTTTCAAAGGCAAATTCTGGAAAAACTTAACTATCTAAACATCATTAATACAAAGTAGCACACATCTCAAGAGGTAAAGCCAGAAATAAAAAAATAATAAGTGTCTATTGTTATTTTTCTCTCAACATTAATTATTAAAATAAGAAGTACATAATGAAAAGCCTTCCAAGAATTCCATCACCCCTAACACTTCATAACAAAAGTAAGAATTCCCTGGTGCTATCTGATGACAATCTGTTATGTACCCTTCTTCAGGAATGTGTGACTGAAACTCTTAATTATTCTCAGTTTAAATTTTTCAGCCCTAGGGCTACTGTACTTAGAATATATTAAGTTGTTCATTATTAATACTTTCAGAATTTAACTTAATTTTTATTTCTACATCCATACAGCAAATTCTGTTAACAACCTACTCAGGTTTTTCATGTGATGCTTTAAAATAAAGCTCTATTAACTTATAAATTTCAGGTTACTTAAGAAGAATACAAATTATTTCTTATGACATAAAGCTACATACTCCAGGATCCACTAATTTCAGAACACTAAAGTCTGCATTTGCATAAAGAATATTAAAGTTTGCACTAAAGTTTGCATTAGTAAGATGTCAAAAGCCTGAGGTTTCAATTGAATCTGAATGAAAATTTACATAGTTTAAATATTAAAACAAACAAAAACCAAAACAAACCCCAAAAAATAAAACCAAAAAACCACAACCTTCCTTAAACCCCAAAAATATAAAACAATTGTATTTCTTTTATAGACAAACAGAACTAAGTTGTCTGGACTTCTTAGGAATGAAAACCTGCATTTCTGAGGACACACCAGCTGCAGATTACATTTCAGAAGTAGGAATTTCTTAATCCTTGCTGGGCAATCTCAATGTTAATTTGCAGACTCTAGGATATGCATCAGCATCTGTGCACTTACTTAGGGTTAGCAAAAATAAGACTTGCTTGAGTCTGGACCACAGAAGAGCCAAAATGGCTTACTTAAATTTATGCCTCATTAGCTGATACCCTATATGCAACAACAAAACTCCAGCATTCCACATAGGCAAAGTCATAAATGGTAAGAAATTATGCACTACAGCTGATATTAACAGCTAAGCAATTAATATCTCTTAAGTTACTATAAATACAAATATTTACTATAATGCAATATAGATTCTTGCTCTAAAACCAGAGTTTTACACTGGGGTTTTTTGGTAGCACTTCATTCAGGTATTTTTATTACCATTACCTTTGGACATATTGCAATGACCTAAAGGAGCTGTACGACATTAAACTATACAATTCATTAGTTAATCCAACACAATGGTCTTCAGAACATTGCTATTTGTCAAGACAAATACTTTCATAGCTTGGAGACTTCTTTCCCACAGTACCCTGCCTGATACCAAGGAGTAAAAGCAGGAGTGAGAATGTCTAAAATACATCAGCAGGAGCTAGAACTATACTCTGGATGGAGCTGTACACACACTTTTCCCTGGGCTTAAATACATTGCCCTGTCTCCAGTCCCTCTGCCTCTGCTTCTTTAGCTGGTCCCTCCCAGGCCAATGAATAAATAATAAACTGATACAGGCAAAGTACAAAAGATCCACCACCTACTCTATGAGGTTACGGATTTCCAGGGGCTCTTAGAAGATCACTCTAACTCATTTGGGTTTGCAAGATCATAGAATCAGAGAATAGTTAGGGTTGGAAAGTACCTTAAGATCATCTAGTTCCAAGCCTCCTGCCATTGGCAGGGACACCTCACACTAGACCAAGTCACCCAAGATTCCATCCAACCTGGCTTTTGAATCATTTCTTACTAATTAAATCCTCTCTTAGCACCTTTCAGAATAACTGTATACAACGTCAACTTCTCTCTAAAGAAACCTATCTAACCAAGCACCACTAATCATGAGCAGCCTTACAAGAGCAAATCAGGAAATGCAAGCAAATGAGGGCTGCAGTGAGTGAACAGGAGGAGAAAGATGAAGTGATAAAATTAAAATAAAAAAGATTAAAAAAAAAAAAATCTATCTTGTTCCTACCAGTAATGAATAATAAATGAAAATTTCAAACAAGTATTCTAAAAAAATCGGCATTTTTTTGTTCACCTTTTATTCACAAATATAGGGAAACAGATTTTGCAGTTAATATATTCCGTATATAAGAGGCATGCTTGATGGAACATAATACTATGAAGAAAAAGCAGTGATGTGTGCATTGGTTCTTATGCAGGTACAGGCAAAGGACAAATTCTACAGTCAGTGCCTGCTGTTAACAACAGGATACATACTAACAGGTATGAATCCTAAAGATTGTGCCTGATAAGTCATAAAAAAAACCTGTGTCAGTGACTTATTGATCCTGCCATTTTGCATGCAGAAAGGCAAGTGGTGCCAGGGAGACAAAAAAAAAACCAAAAACAAAAAACACAAAACCAAACCAAAACAAGAAACACAAAAAACCACAAAAAAACCCACACCAAACTAAAACCTCCTACAAAATCACATTTCTACTATTTCTGCCACACTTTAAATGTCAGCTAGGGTTTAACATCCAGTTCTAGAAGGAACTAACCACCTCCAAGCTAGGCAGTTAGCAACTCCATCTTTCAGGGAAATTGAGTGCACACAACCTTGAAAAACCCTTTACTAACTTAATTTTGACGCTGAAGCAACTGAATTACTAAATCCACACTTTGCAACTTTCATAGCCACATTGAAAAAATTCTCAGAAACCCAGACTTGAAAATTGCATGCAAGATGTTTCCTTTCAATTACATTTTCTACTTTTTGATTTTTTTTACCTTTTTTACACTATAAGGAGTTAACTGAAAAGTTAATTGGCTATTCAATTCTATAGTAACTAAATTAGGTACCCACATGTGTTAAAAAGAGTACAGAAAACTTTGGCAGCTTTACAGGACTCTGCTATATCAATTTTTCCCTTTGGCAAAGCTCATATAGACTTACCATTTACCAAGAAAAATTAAAGTTTATCCAAAAAAGGAGGTGCAGAGAAGTTACAAATGACTATTTGATAAACCAATACGCAGTAAAGTCTCCGTGAACTTCGCTAGGAAGATTCATAGCACAGAAGTCATTTTAAAAAGGAAACGTAGCACTAAAGTAGGTCAGCATGAGCTCCAGATGATGATCATGAGTAATCAGAAGACTTGCTTACTGTCCTTAGTTCTGTCACTCACATGGTGTGTGATCTAAAGAATGTTACTTGACATCTCTGGGCTTCCAATTCTTCCTCTTGCTTTCATTTGTCAAGGATACTGCATGTCAACTCATTAGGGCAACAGCTATCTTTCATTACAGGTGTTTGCAATGGATCTAGCACAGCTGAAACCTCTACTGCTGCCTCAATAATAGTACTAAGCCACATATTCAGTTCCCATATATTGAACTTAGGCATCAGAAGAGTAATTTGAGTGTTACCTGGAAAGTACTGGTAAGATGAATGGTAAAGGCCTGAATCATTGTGAGCTCACCTAACTATATAACCTCAGTAAGTAATTAACATAACAGGTCACTGGAGTAGGATATGTGACATCTCTGAATAAAACCACACTGAGCTAAATTAGCAAATTCAGCCTCTCTGCCACTACCTGCATTTTATTCTATCTCCAATAAGAGATTCAACTCCCTTACATACACTATGAAGAATTACCTCTGATTTGGGCAGACTGCTTGAAATTAAGAAGAGTCTTCCTTACTAAAAGGGATATGGTGGGATCAAAATTCAGGAGCCATCAGAGTAGACATCAAATTCAGGAATATAAAAAATCAAAGCAGGAAATAAACCAAAGAAAATTAGTATCTTAATTCACTTTTGTTTTCCACACATTTCCAATCTCATTTGAGGAAGAATTTTAAAAAAGGAAGTATATTTGCTATGTTCATTTCTGCACATGCTTGTAATATATGTTGGTATTTCAGCTCTATTTTTCTTTATACAAAGTGGTATTTTTTCCCCTCTACTTTCCACTGACATATTGACAATAAAATGAAAATTTCTTTTCAATCAATAAAAAGACTGAGATTTTCTAATTAGTGAAAAAATACAGAACAAAAAGTACCATCTGTTAATGGCACTTTGTAGCCTGAAGTTAATTAATTAGGTTTGCTGGGAGAGTGCCTGGAAATATGACCAACTGAAGTGTGTGCAACTTTTCCAATTCAGTATTTAATTTCATTATTAAAAGAACAAGACAAAAAAAAAAAACCTGCAGTACTTTCACAATGTGCTATCTTTCACAGCTCTAGAGCATGGTCTTCCTATCATATACGACAGCAGGAGAGTAGCATTCATAATGCTGGTTGATTAATCACAGTCCCACCCCCAGCGCTAGGCCTGGGGAAAGCCTCTGCTTATTGTGCACTAACTTATGTAAAGAATAAAAGTGACAAGATATTGCCCCAAAATAATCAACAAAATATGCATAATTAAATTAGAAGATAATCTAACTACAATAGCTCAACATCAGGGAAATTAATCACCTGCAAAAAAAAGTAAATCAAATAAGGTCTATACCAGTAAAAAGTAATAATCTGCCAACAGTTAATCCACCCCTGTATATGGAATTCCATAACGCAGAAATGAAAATTAATGTAACAAAATTATATATACTGGCAAATGCTGAAGCACCTCTTCTATGAATACAGCCTGAGGGAGTTGGGCTTGGTCAGTCTGGAGAAGAAAAGGCTCTGAGAAGACCTTACAACAGTCTTCCAATACCTAAAGAGAGACTACAAAAAAACTGGAGAGGGACTTCTTACAAGGGCATGTAGTGACAGGACAAAGGGGAATAGCTTTAAACTGAAAGAGGGGAGATTTAGATTAGACATTAGGAAAAAATTCTTTACTATGAGGTGGTGAGACTCTGGAACACCTGTTCCAGGAAAACCCAGAGAAGCTGTGGCTGCCCAATCCCTGAAAGTGTTCAAGACCAGGCTGGATGGGGCTTTGAGCAACCTGATCTAGTAGGTGTCCCTGCCCGTGACAAGGGGGCTGGAACTAGATCATTAAAGGTACCTTCAAAACCATTCTGCAATTCTATGATGATTCTATGCAGACTTTTTAAATTAGCTATTTTCTATCTCTTAATTGGTATTTGTTTAAAACAAAAAAAAATTCCCAAACCCAAGCAAAATAATGTCACTGCTGCTCTTCTCTTTACCTCAATATACTGCACTCTCATTAGCAATTTGTTACATGAACAACAACATACGAGAACATCAAAGGAAAAAAACCAAGATGGAAACCAAAGAATGGTGGCAAAAATGCCAGAAAATAATAATATAGTAGGGTAAAGAAAACTATGTGGTTTTTAAACATCAAAACCAGAAATGCATTTCTGGACATTCTGGAGTAAACCAAGACTAGCAAGTGGTGTCAGGAAAGAATAAAGTTCCAAATGTGGACTTTTGGAGAATTTAGGCCTTATCCTGCAATCCATATTTTTTATTACAATATTATACATATTAACACTGCTAAAAGAATTTCCAAGCTTTATCGCCATGTCATAAGAAATAACTAAATGGAACTACATTTCTTTGCAAATGGATCACTTCAATAATTACATTTAACGAAATTATTTACCTTAAACATGCAAACTGACGCTAGATCATATGTCAGACAAAAGGAATCACCACATTCCTCAGTCATTTGACATTACAGTCTGACATGCAACCTACATGACAGACAGTTATGTCAATAGATTTTGGAACAGGAATTAGAGAAGGACTAATTAAAAAGTGTTACACTTGCTCTTCTTCTGGTTTTCTGACTGAATGTGTTAGGTAAGTTCATTTACCCAGATTTGCTGTTACTATTCCTAAATTTTCAAAGAGCAGAACTCCACAAACACAGAAAAAATTACCTCCCTTTTCAATTGTTTAGATTCTTAGTCACAAGAACTCACACAACACATACAGCAAAGAAGGATGCAGCTGTGGAATTATTCTCTGAAACAAAAACGAAAGCTCCTGGCTTCAGTAAAGCCTCATAAAATTTCATTTAAGAAAAAGACTGAATGAAGAAGAGATGGTCAAATCATTCAGCATAAAAAGACAAGCATTTGAATGCTTGTCAAGAAATGTACTTTAAACCAGTATGAAAACAAGACACAATCTTCAGAAAGGAAAAGAATCACTGCCAAATGCATCTAATTGCAAAAATGGTTTTCTGCTGCAGTACTCAACACTACAGCCCTCATCTTCCATTTAACATTACCTAATGTGATGGGGTTTTCTTAATTTTTTTGGAATATAAAGATCATTTCCAAAATTGTAGTATTTCTACTTCCTTTTCCAGAACAAAGAGAGTATATCAATTGCTGATACGTAGCAATGAATGAAGCCTTCTATTCATCGGTCAAATTCTACTGTAAGTATAGGAAAATCCGTAACTGTTCCAGAGAGTTCTAAAGAGGGGTAACCTTCAACAACATGACTTTATTTAATAGGGATCACTATACCTTCAGAGATTTGCATAACAATTTGCAGAAGCTCACTGTACCTCAATTCACACTGTATACTCAGTGATTAAGCACAGCTTACTCTTAACTACATCAGAAGATTTTTTGTGGCAACTGAACACGATTTCATACCCTGGACATCAATGAACAAAATCAATGTGGAGAACCCATGTTAAATAGAAAGGGGAATCACTAGTGTTGATGAAGTTAAACAACACAGTATTTTTGAAAGTCACCTTTGAAAACTTGTTTTTCCTCCTTTTTCTCTGGTATTGTTTGTTCTTCAGTCATTTTGCCAAAATTGATAGCTTTGACTGATAGCCAGAGGAAAACATCTTTCATACCAATTTACTTTGGAGACTGAAAAATCGACTTTTTGATCATTAGAAATAAATCTAAACCTACATAATTACCCAGCTTTATATGAGAATTTGTGAATAAAAGAAGCTACCTTTAATTAATGTACCAAAGAAAACTATAGAAAGAGCAAGCCTAAGCAGTGACTGTAAATTGTAACACTGACTAAATTTTAGTCATTGTACTAATTAAGTACATTAAGTTGTCTGATAATTCTGTACAGGAGCATATGCCTCAGCTTACCTGAAAACAGAAAATAAGACCATCATAATAATTTTCCCGTGGCTACTTGAAAATACAATTCCAATCAGAACTCTCAGTTTCTCATAGCAACATAGACAATGCGAGCTCTTTGGATTTTAGACTAATTTGAACTGAAAAGCCTACCAATTAATTCTTTGACACAGTCATTAATCATGAGATATGAGATCGCTACATAATTAGGTAATAAAATTTAGCAATTTCACTGGAGCAGATAAAACTGAAGCAGACAAGTGTTCAGAGTTGTGGCAGCCTTGGTTTATGGGGAAGCATTCACTTAAGTTAAGAATGACAGGCTTTGGAAGTAAGCTGAGCAAATGTTCAGATAGCTGTTTCTGCTCCTTTAAAAAATGAGAGCATAAATTTTCCTTTTATCTTATGTAAAATCTGCGTAACCATAGTTAAATGCCCTAACTATATTTACTACAGGTGAAATCTTGATTCACAATTTGCTACAAGGCTGTACTGCTACATGAAGGTTTCTTCACACTATTATTTCAGAGAAAGGCACAGAAGCCTTTGATACCGTTAATTACAGGCACTGGTGATTTCCATACTGTAATCATAAAGAAAATGTGGATGGTACGAGTATTGTTAATCTGGAATTATGATTCAACATCATGTGCCAAATGATGAGAAATTCATGTGAGGTATGAAATGGGATCAATGATCTGCAACTATCACTAAAGACCAATGCAGAAAACAAATTCTGCAGCAAGCAGTGACATAGACAATGATGTTAGCAAGCAAAGGTACACAGTTATTTTTACACAACAAACCTTTACTTGTGGTTTGGTTTTTTTTTCTATTTTTTTTTGAGGGGTATGATGGAAAGAGCATTTTCTCTGTAAGGATTCAAAGACAGATTTATTCAGCTAACATGAATTTTTTCTGTTTTGGTATGTGGCTATAATTGTAAGACTGAAAGCATTTTTATGAGCTTTTTTAATATGGTTTGAAGATAAAATCATATAATCATATGATTAAAGGCTTGCAGAACCAACTTCCAGTGTTACATTGCCTAATAGTCTTGTTTACTGCCCTTGCTTTTAAAAAAGATACAGCAGTGACCACTAAATCTATCCTTGAAACCAATTGTTACCTCACCTGACCTTTTCTTTTGCTATGTCAGGTCCTTGTTATTTTTACAGTCTTCTTCCATGACTTTTGAAAGTCATCCCTTGCTCTGGGTCCATAGTCTTTGCTTCTTTACCTGGCTTTGCTGGCCTGTGGTATCTCCCACCAGCATTCTCATGCTTCTTAAAGACACATTTTTGAGGATGGAGACCTAGCAAACTGCCTGGCTTCCTGCATGTTTTACATGGTCCCTTATGAAGGTGTAAGACTGTAAAGGCTACTGAGTTTCATTCTGGAATGGTCTTATTCACAGTCATAAAAAACAGAGGGTGAAGAATGAGGAACATATAACCTCAGCTTATGTTCTGCCTCATAACTGTCAGTTGGTACATATTTTTTCCCCTTTTCTGCATGCTTGCTTCAGCCTGGCTATATTCTCTTTCTGAGGAGCTACAAGTGCATTTATTCAGCAAACGCCAAAACCCAAAATCAGACAAACCAACAGGTAACCATACCCTGGCCATAGAAATTTATAAGAAGTATTGCTGCAACTCCATGCCTTTATGTTAGTATGCAGTTTTAGTTCACATTTTAAAATATTACAGAATGAATAAGCAGAAGGTAAAAGTACATATTGGATTTATGGAATTTTTTTTAGCTGTTGGAATTAAAAAGAAAAAAAGCATACCTCGCATGAACTAGCAATCTAGCAGCAAACTTTGTGAAATAAAAAGGTTTTTCTCTGAGTAAGCAATGCAGAATCTGACTGATACTCTGGCCAAGTAAATTACCCCACTGAAGTATAAATCCTCTTCCCCCTTTTTTCCCATGTGCTTTCCTACCCTCTGTCCTGAAACTCTACTTACTATTGATCTTCTACACAGATTCCATCCTACGTTGCTTTATTCAAAAAATGTTTTATTTTAAAACAGGTCACCTTTATGGAATCTATTCTAGAGCAGAAAATTTGAAAGCAAGATATAGGGAAATTATCTTTTTAACACATGCTTTTTAGATGCAAAAGCAGTTTAAGGCTGGGATGAAAAGTGTCTCTCTCCCAGCTGTAGGCCCAGCTGCAATACCAGACCCACTTCCTTGGTGCTCAGCCTCCCTTAAAGACACTGCTGTTGTTCTTTTCCAGTGAGTGAAGGAAAATGTGCCAGATGAAAGAGTACCAGCAGTCGGTGGGCTATCTGGTTTTGCACCAAAACAAGATCCCATCAACCCTGGGCTCTACCAATGAGCTCCCCCCTCCACTGAACCAGCTCACTGTACATACATACACCTGCTGCACCAGATCAAAAAGTTGAAAAACACAAGAAGAAAATCAAATGTAATCAAGTATCACCTGACAAATGTTTATACCAAATCTGCAGATGAAGAGTATTTATACTTTAGGGATGACACTGCACAAGAAAAAACAGTATCAAGTACTAACAAATTATTTTCTCAACAGCTTCGTTAACATGCTTCCTGATTCCCAGAGCTGGAAGAAAGAGGTTTCAGCATTCATAATTTCAAACATTAAATTGGTAAAATTCCATTTACTGACTGCTTAAAACCTCAAAGCGCCTCTCTGATCAAAATAGTCTTATGACAAACACCTATGCAAAAGTGTGCCAAAGCAACTGAACACTACTGACTCAGAAAGGAAGTCCACCTACGGATTCATTAACATGACTGCCAGCAGCACTGATGTATTCCTTGGAGATCTCTTGTTTAAGTAATTTCCCAACTCATAGTTTGGTTTCTTACCATGGTTCCAGGTATATTAAATGCCAGGAAGATGAAACACACATCCATATCTGCTTACATACCTGACTTGAAAGCTGAAGCTTTTTCCTAACTTCTAGAGCCACAATAGGATGTCACTAATAACAAGTACATGCTGCAGGGCTATTCCATGGCCAGGAGGACAGGCTTTTGTGAATGAGCAAAGGCTTTGTTAGAGTAGGTGACACACAGACAAGGTAACCCTGAGACAGGTGCTTTGACACTGGCAGTGGAACTGCAAACTGTACACTAACAGAGCAAGCTGTTTTATTTTTGTTCCAGTTCCTTGGTGGATTAGAAGCAAATGACTGCTGTGCTGAATATGTAAAGCACTTGTTTAGACAATGTTAACTCTGTTTTACATATTTTCCCAGAACAGAGCTTTGTGTGATTCAACAGGATTTAAGCACAGCTCCTTTATTTGCAAAAAAACAGTAGTCAGTAATTCACCTTCTCAAAACTGTCAATCTGAAAAAAAGCACGTCCGTGCAGCCAGGGTGATCTGCAATGAGGGACATTACTGTAGGGGTTTGCTACAGGCTTCTGGATGGGGGCAATTCCAGGCCCCTCTGCCACATGAGACTCCACTTGGAGTATTGTGTGCAGCTCTGGTGTCCTCAACATAAGGACATGAAACTGTTGGAGCAAGTCCAGAGGAGGGCCATGAGGATGATCAAGGGGCTGGAGAACCTCCCATACAAAGACAGGCTAAAAAAGTTGGGGCTGTTCGGCATGGAGAAGAGGAGGCTGCCAGGACACCTCAGAGTAGTCTTCCAGTATCTGAGGGGGCCTACAAGGATGCTGGAGAGGGACTCTTCCTCAGGGACTCTAGCTATAGGACAAGGGGTAATGAATTTAAACAGGGGAAGTTCAGGTTAGATATAAGGAAGAAATTCTTTACTGTAAAGGTGGTGATGCACTGGAACAGGCTGCCCACCCAACTAGTAAACACTCTACCCATGGCACTGTTCAAGGCCAGGCTGGACAGAGCCTTGGGTGACATGGTTTAGTGTGAGGCAACCCTGCCCATGGCAGGGAGGTTGGACCTAGATCTTCAGGTCCTTTCCAACCCTAACTACTCTATGATTCTATGAAAGAGAATGAAGGCTGAAAAAAATCAAGTCCTCCAATGCCCTTCAAAAATTTAACATTTTAGAGAAAACTTACGCTTTCTAAGCAAAAACTTTCTTATATATAAATGTAACAGAAATCAGATCAAAACTTCCTCCTGACTGCTTCAGAATTCTGAATTTATGTCTTACCCTTCATTTAAGAGTGTAACAATTTTAACTTTCCATTAAACATTTTCTGCTTCCCTGCAAGCAACCAGAGTCAGTACATTCACTCATTCAGAGTTCATGTTTTTAAAGGCTTTTTCCAGAATTTAGAGGCTAGAACTTACTGCGTTAAAATTAGAGTTTAAGGAATGCATTCTGATACCTAGGGGGGAAAAGGAATGGGGAAAAAAAAAAAAAAAAAGACGACAGTTCCTGTTTTTAAAAGGGCTTTTCTTCCTCTCTTATTTAATGGGGGGGGGAAATACACATATATATATATATAAAATCCTGTTTTGTTTTGTTTCAGCAATCCAAGGGGTGCCAAGTAATAAAAAGGTCAAACGCCATTCTAAATTTTAAAATTCTCAGTCCACTAGCTTGAGAAAATGACTCTTTTTATATTAAGGCCCCAAGACTCCTGAAGAAGCTATTCTAGCACTTGTAAAAGCAGCCAAGTGTGGCTGAGTTACTATTTTTGAGAGCATCATAAATTGTTTATAAACAGAGGTATCTGGGAACTACTGCCTTTTCAAAAAAGGATTAAATGCAGATGACAAGTATTTGAGCTAAGCTCTTACTGAGACTCTTGATGGACTTGCAGAAACTTTCCCCTCATCCATAAACTGCTAAGAATGCTATAGCTGCACAACAGCATCATAATTATGTTCAGTGAAACAAGTATTATTATTAAAGAGACCCAAACAAATCAAACCAATATCTTCTGTATTATTTGTAGTTCACCCTTCAATGTACCCCCTTAAAGGTAGCTTATCATGAGTCCTGCCAAGCTGTATCAGCTTGGTCTGTCATTTCAGTTTATGTCTCTGTTTCCAGAGACATGATAATATGAACATTTTGATTTCATTAAAAAAAATAAATAAATAAAATCACCACCATAATTTTTTCATCCCATCCAGTTATAGATTAGAAAGCAATAAAATCTGACCAAATAAATCATTTTGATGGTTTACACATGAGTTTAGCATGAAGAATTCTCACTGGTGTTAAAATGTGTTAAAATGTTAAATTTGAATATAGACTTACACCTGGTAAATGCTTTTGAATCTGTGTTATTGACAATATTGGTAATTACATGTTACAAAGCTGGTGGTCTTGAACATCATTGCCTATGTTCACAGGATTGTTTAGCTTTTATTGTGCAGTCCACACAATAATTTAAACACAAAAAAGAAATTATAAAACTATAAAATCCTCTAGAAAAGTTACCACATACAAAATCTACCGCCAGGTGTACTGTATGCTAAATTTATAGCAAGAATCCACCCTACACTTTTTTTACCACAGTAAATTACTGACTGTAGTTTTTAGCCATGCTTAAACAAAGAATCAACAACATAAACTATAATAGTAAGTAAGGTACAATGATACTTAGAATCAAACACTGCAGGAGAAGAACAACTATCAATATATATCGCTTCACATAATCCATACCTTTCTAAAGATGCATATGACCCAAAAAATGGAGGAGAATAGCACAAAGATATTTCAGATTGCAATGATAAATCTGTATGTTTTTTCACAGAAATACCAAGAAATTAAGAATGCGTTAATATATACGATGACTGAATCAACTTGCTCTCCTAGAAATTTTCAGGCAAAACAATTTTGTTTATGTGAAGTAGTATTATATTTTAAAGCAAAAAAAAAAAATCTATTAATTAAACACTTCAGTGGAAGCATACATGCACAGGGATATGAATTTTATCAGAGATGGGAAGTCCATTTCAGAACAATGGTCAGTAGGAAGGGCATTTACATAAGACTCATGAGATTTTTTTTTTTATTTTTCTTAAATCAGATTAGGGTGTTACCTCTGGTTTTGAAGACAGGAACCTCCACTGCATCTCCCTCAATTCCTCTCATTTGAGATGTTCTATTTTGTGTAAATAATTAAATATCCTTCGGAAAGAGGAACATGCTCCATCTCCCACAACCAAGTTAAGTGCTATAATTAGTCTGCTCCTGAGAATTCTTACAGTCTCCTTTCTCCCCTCTCAGCCTCTCCTTCTTCTAATTTTGAATGATTATTCTCAAGTAATATCATTTAGCCTAAAGCATACTGAAATTTTGCACAAGTGCTCAACTCTTCACTACCGAGATTCTAGCTCCTAACCTTTCAGGTTTTGGGTTAATTTTTTGCTTAAGACTGCATAGTCAACATTTAGACTGGGATATTTTTTACTTTACTACTGTTTAGAGTTACTATGAAATTGACCTATTGAAAGATGTATTCCTAGGGACAGTGCAAAGGTACCTCATTACAATTAGACCCCCTATGGTTTGACAGGGGGATTTGCATAATTCAGGCGCAAACATAAGCAGGGACTCTGTGAATTTTATACGTTGCAGTCTTTTAAAAGATATGACATGTATCTAGACATTTATATCTTTCACCAAAAATGTCTGAAGATATTTGAGTATCCCTACTTCAAGGACTCAAGCTGGATGATAGGACAATTCTGTATCAGGGAAGCTAACGCTGAGCCGTAAGTGTTCTGACTTTCAGGCCAAATCCTGCATTTTCAAACACCTCCACAAAAGGAAAGATGTTGCTTCTCTGAGATCTCCAAACAATCATTACTAGTTTGCTTAAATTAAATTTTCAAATATATGTGAATGTGTACATATTTTGTTCTTTTATAAATGAAGATCTTTATGCAAACTGTTGTCTCAAATTAGGTAATAACTTGCAAAGCATAAATTGTGGGCACTATGTAAAAGGTGACAGGAAGAAACAGTTTATTTCTTTTTTTATAGTTGACAGTTCTGCTCATTTATCTGGTTTTGGCAATGAACTGTATTGCATTTTCTCTAGCAAAAATTAAGCACTGACATTGTGCTGAGGCTAGCAAATTATATAGAACTTGATTTTATCAAAGCAAATTGCAACAAAACTGCCAAAAAACAAGTCATCCATTACACATCAAAAGACAGGAAGCTTAAGCCCAATTCCATTTACTATGCAACAAATTGAAAAGTCTAATGCCTTCAGCATAAAGCTTTGATAAGTACTTGTCTATTTTAATCAGATTTGTGCAAACTATTATTTGGGTAGTTACAGGGTTTTACTTTTTGTGTTTCCTTTACACTGTCACGTTTATTTCACACTGTATTTTTTCAATCAAAAAAAACCAAACTGCTCCAGAAAAAATTCTCAGTTTATCATTAAAAAGTGATATTAAATTTTATAATCAGAAGATAGCATAGTACCTTCACTGCTTAATAGCCTGTTTTTCTGACAGCCCAAAAGAGTTTCTACAAGGAGGAAAAAGAAAAAAAAAATGCTAAAACGGAACCTGTAATGATAGGACAAGGAGTAATGGTTCTGAATTGAAATAGGGTAGATTCCATTATACATTAGGAAAAAATTCTTTAGTATTATAGCGGTGCAGCAATAGAACAGGTTGCCCCATCCCTGGAAGTATTCAAAGTGAGGCTGGATGAGGCTCTGATCAACCTGATATAATGAAAGATGCACCTACCACACAGCAAGGAGGTTGGAAATATATTTTTAAAGTTTCCTTCCAACACAAACCATTTTGTGATTCTAAATTTCATTATTTTTCATTAGTCAGCATGTTGGGTTTGGGGTTTTGGTTGCTTGTTGTGTTTTGTTGTGGGGGCTGTTTGGGGGGGTGGTTTTGGGTTTTTTTATAATTACTCTCTTCAAGGACAGCGACTATGCCATTCTATGGATAAGCAGAGGCACATCGCAGAATCTACTCTTCTCCCATTTTTATCTGTATCCAGCCAACTGCTGGACACCCCGGCTTTCTGTCAAGCTTCAGTGTAATCTAGATTTTCCAGTTTCACTATACTGCATTACTGACAGCAAAGGACTTTTCCAGAATGCAATAAATCACATTAATAACTAATACTTACATTATAAATAAATGAAGTAAATAATATGGTATAAAAATAAGCAAAGGAAAATAGAAGCTGACTGTCAGCTAAATAACGAGTTCTGTAAATCTCTACATAGAATCTAAAAGGAAACAATGATACTACCATTACAAATAACTACAGTTTGAAATAAACTAACTTTTGCATATGTAAAGAAAATCCTTGCAGTCTAAAGGGTAGGACAAGGGGTAACAGGTTAAAACTTAAACAGGGGAAGTTTAGATTAGATATAAGGGAAAAGTTCCTTACTGTGAGAGTGGTGAGGGACTGGAATGGGTTGCCCAAGGAAGCTGTGAATGTTCCATCCCTGGTGATGTTCAAGGCCAGGTTGGACAGAGCCTTGGGTGGCATGGTTTAGTGTGAGGTGCCCCTGCCCATGGCAGGGGGGCTGGAACTTGATGATTTTAAGGTCCTTTCCAACCCTAACCATTCTATGATTCTATGATTCTAAATACTTTAGAGAAGTTATATCAAAGTCAAAGAACATGCATGTGTGGGAGTAGGAATATGATTAGCAAAAGCACGACTGAGACCTGGCTAACAGGTTTTCCTTCAATGACCAAACAAATTAAAGATTCACCAAGCTACTGCTCATTAATTCATGTTTCCTCCAGTAGTACCAGAATTTACATAGAACTCATGCTCTTCATTATATTTGGGGTTGGTTTTAATTTAATTAATTAAAATATTATGGATACTTTTAGCTAGGAAGCATATTTAACAAAGTATAAGCTGTATTTTAAGATATATACAAATAAAGCTGGCTCAACAAAGCACCTGAAAATAATATGCTATAACTATCAGTCCTGCTGTAATAAAAAGGTAGACTAGAACAACCACGCTCGCTCGCTCTCTGGTGCCATAAGGACAGATGTTTAATGTAGCGACAAATTCCACCTTTTTAAAAGCCTTATTCCCTTTTTTAAAAAAGGGAGTAAGATTTTCATGAGTCAGCTCCCATTTAATAATCCTGACACTAAAGAATGCTTGGCAAAGTTAGTATCTGAGCACTTACTAAAATCCAGTCTTTAACAGCAATGATTCCATTACAGGTTTTTCCCATTTTGTCCAGAAGCTTTTAAACTCTGTGTCCAGATCAATGTCCATATATTTGATGCTCACTCTGTAGTCTCCTAATGCACGCACAAACTAGAATAATACATTACACAAGTGCATTGTTATCTGTTTGATAGAGAAAAAAAAAAAAAGAGAAAAAAAATTTTATTACTCTGTGACACTGAGGTGTTTTCAGTAGATTAATAGCATTTTCTCATGTTGACGTAGACAGAAGGTATAAGAATTTCATAATCCTAGTTTTGTTTATTCTGTATTTGTTCATGGCCTCAACATACTGTCTCTGTGTCCTGGGTTCAGCAGTAGCAGTCATTTTTCTCCTTCTTAGTAGCTGGTGCAGTGCTGTGTTTTTGACTTTC